>JAQQZZ010051493.1:0-10067 GCA_030265115.1 Mopalia vespertina | reverse complement strand
TTGAGTACAGGGTATCCCCATGAATAGTTAGACATGTTCTGACAGGAATTTGAGTACAGGGTATCCCCATGAATAGTTAGACATGTTCTGACAGGAATTTGAGTACAGGGTATCCCCATGAATAGTTAGACATGTTCTGACAGGAATTTGAGTACAGGGTATCCCCATGAATAGTAAGACATGTTCTGACAGGAATTTTGTCTTGCGCTCCAATTGAGTTTAGGTGATGTCTTGCATGTAGATGCATTCATGTACATGAGACACCCCTAGAATTACAAAGCATGTGGTCATAAAACCTACAATTAATATTAAGCAAGGTACACGTATTCCATATTCTGGTTTGTTTACGTTCTGGCGTTTGTTTACCTTCTCATCAGGAGAACTAGCAAGTCTTCAGCGGTTAATCAAAATCAAACCTTCATGTGCAGTCAGTTATCAGATCTTTGGTAAACTGAGTTATACAAAGACAACTTGTTAGCTTTAGTCTCGAAATTTGCTTCTAAAAGTGCCCAGATAAGTCTGCTTGTATATGTATGCACTGTGAGAAACACATTTTAGCGGTTCTTAACCAAATGTAAGAGTGTACTAAAGTATGAGATATAGCAAATTGCAGCCAAATGACTGAACGAAATATTACTCCCGCAAAATGAAGAAACCGTATGTGTTGGAACATAGCAAGCAGTTAAAGTTTTTTTTTCAGTTATTATTTCAGTCAGTTCTTCAATGCATCTCATTTTTATATTAGCCAAAAGTAAACAAGGCTTTATAAACTTGATATTTTGTCTGAATCTATTACAGATTAATCAAGAGTACTGTAGAATCAATAATTCTGAATTCCTTAGTGATTTCCTTAATAAATATGATCATGGTGAGTTATATTTTTGTTTGTTTCAGAGTACCTACACATTATTGTTGCAGTTAACCCCAATTCTACTCCTTATATTCTTGTCCCTGTTGAGCAGTTTCTTTGTTAGTGACCCGGTATTTAATATGCATAAAAACTCGTAAGTACATGTATTTACAAGATATTATTTTTGTGATGTGTCTGCATTAATTTAAATATAGTTTCCAATACTCATGCAGGCCCGTGGCCGTGACTCAGTGATTTGCCTGTGTGCTTCCTAATCCTACTTGGATGTACCGTTTACAGGATCGAGTCGGACGGTCGGCCATTAAGTATCTGAGTGTCACACGATGTGGCTTTTTCAAGGTTTCTTCCCGGTTTTCCTTCGTAATTAGACAAGGAACACTGTGAAGTGGACAATCCTTCATCATATAAGTGAAACACCCTTGAGTACGACGTTAAACCCCAATCAATCAAACAAACAATACTCAATAACATGCAAATTGTTGGATGAAACTTCTGTTGATTTGGAGCTCTCTGAGCTAAAGAGTAACATGAAATCGATCTGTGATGGATTCTCTGTTTTGTCATTGTTTTCTTTGATAGATTCTTTCATTGTTAAAGTCTGTATTGACATATTTGACCATTTATGTTGGTAACATGTTGCAGTTTGATTGATTGATTGATTGATTGGTGTTTCATGCCATGCATAGGAGTACTTCACTAATATGACGGGAGTGTGTTCCAACAATAATAGACACCAGCACAACCATAAAATGTGAAGTGTTTTGATAATGTTAATTGCTGGAAAATTGATATTCCTCCAATGTTAAGTTAAAACAGCATTGCTACTCTCTAAACAAACTTCTGTTAGCCAGAGGGCTGTGGTAATAGTTACTTGAAGTGACTCTTTGCGGTGGTTTTTTGTTCAAAGAATAAAACTATAGGGGGTTGTTCTTGGGCTCAGATCTCAGCTCGTTGGGATGCTGACTTCCCTGTCTACCACAGAGAATCAAGTCTGTCTTTAGTGCCTGAATATGTCTGTCCGGCTGCTGTTTTAACGGTGCATTGGCAGTGTAACAGTATGGTGCTATCAACGGATTACATTCCTCATATGAATATGAGGGACACAAGCCGGAGGGGTCAGCTCTCTGGTTCACTTATAGAAGTTATTATTATAAACCAGTAAGTAAGAAAGCCCTGGTATACAAACATTATGTACATGCCGTTACCAAGGCAATGTGTTACCATGACATTGTGTGTGCAGTGAGTGCTTCGTGAAATGGACCTGAGAATTTAAGGTTTAAACTATTGGCAGAAAGTAATTAAGCAAATCTAATAAATGTTTTATGTTTTGTTTTTTTGTTTAGAAAATACCCAATAGAAAGAAAAACACAGAACCTGAAGGTGGCATATTTCGTCAAGGAAGAATTTCACATCGAATATAAAGGAAGTTTACGGAGAATAGAAAGACAAGTAGAGGAAGAATATATAGGCACATTACGGGCAAATTGTTTTAGGGAAAGAAGTTACAGTAAGTTCAATGAACTCTTTTTTGTCTCTGTAGTCTTCCATTGACCTCGTTTATATAAAGGAGTCCCATGATATATCTTTGTCAATTCCTCTCCAGTTCCCACCATATTTTAGTAAGGTAGGGTGAGAAGTGGATAATTCATCGTCGGATAAGTGAAATGACCTGGAGTGTCTTTCCTGTAATAACGGTTGAACTAGACAATCCTGTCTTTAAAGGAAGTTTAAATTTTAACCTAATGGTGAAAAGTTTCAGAAATTCTAGTTTTAAATGAAAGGTATTCATTGACGATGTTGAAATAGTCTTTACATCTCCGTTCATGTAAATGAATGAGTCAGATGATGTGACTCCAGTACTCGTGTAGTGGAGAATTTAACAAGATTTCTTCACAGTATTCCACTGTATTAAATAAGGCAATCTGTCTTCATATAAGTGAAATATGCAGGAGTATAATGCTAAACCCCAATTAAAGGAACAAACAAATCGTTATATCATGTCTGCCAGGCTTAAACCTATTAAGACACCATTGATCTTACCAGTTTCATATTTATTAACAATGGATAGAAAGTATATAGTCACATTTTCAGGCTGCTCAACTTTCACTGTGACAGGGAATTTTTTCGGGATATCAATTATTTTTGTAGCCTATATAGATCAATCAATATCTTTTAACCTATTTGATGAAGTTTTCAAAATTTTTTAGTTTCGTAAATCGCTTTTCTCAATAACTTCAGGCGGAGGGTTGGGATGGATCTTCCTTTTGCTCTTGTACTTTCAGAGCTAAGGGGCAGTGTGAAGTCGATCTGTCCGATCTCTTTGTATTGCATCCTGTGATTGTCTCGTTTTGTCTTTGTTTGTTGCCAGTGGTGCCGAGGGTGGTTTCCTTCACCCATCGGTCAAGTGTGCTGTCATATAAGTGAAATAACCTTAAGTACGGGGTTAAACCCCAATCAAATAAACAAAATCAATACTTTTGCATTAACAATTTTCATTGAAGCCATTTGGGAGGTCTATTAATAGCTCTTGGCTAAGTTTTATCTGAGATTGTCTACCCACAGGATGCTGGGACAGGTCTTGCTTATAGCGTCAATATGAGTGAAATAAACTATGAAAAAATACTAAGATTTGACATGAACATTATTTTGATATGTTTTGTTTTTTCTTCACAGAGGAAAATATGCTATGGCGTGCCAGGAATTATGGAGATGGCCAATTATATGAAAAAGCAATGAATTTAGACACTCCAGCTTGTGATAGATTATCTGGTATATATGGTAATGCATAACCTAGAGTTGTTGTTGTTGTACATGTGTATTTTATCCTACCAAGACTTCTGTTATGGAAGTTTCTATGAATTGTATATGAACCCTGTAACTCCTCTGGGAGGAGTTGTCTGTTGCATCAATTTGTAAATCTACACTAAGTTTGTTTTTAAATTATAAATTATGGATTGTTCAAAATGTGAACTACATATCTGTACACAAAGGAACAAGACGATAGTTATGTCCAAAGACAGATGTAAAATTTCCATAAATAGACTTATTATTATACAAAAGAATTCCACAAGTAACAAACAATTCTGAAATTGATTTGGTTTCTCTGTGAAAACCTTTCCCCTGTATAATTTGTTAATGCCCTCTGGCTAAGGGCAGTTTGTTTGGAGAGTAGCAATTCTGTCTTTACTTAGCACTGGAGGAACCTTCCAACGTTATGCAAATGCTTCACATCTTGGTTGTGCTGGTGTCAATTATTGTTGGAACACACCGCCGTCATATAAGTGAAATGCCCTTAAGCACGGCCTAAAACACCAATCACCACATCAATCATAATTTGTTAACAATTCTGTTTTAAATGAACTTAATTGAAGTGATGCTTGTGTAGCAGTAACTTATATGTGATATAGGTCTGAATCATTGTTCATCAGTCTGTATTGTACAAAAAGCATAATATGTAAATTAATTTTATTTAGATTATTTATCAACTTTTAAACTAATTTTCCTTTGAATTTCAAATGTGTCTAAAATATTTTGAAGAATTTTTTGCATTGCCCTGTTGACAAATGTTAAGACATACTTACTTACAAATTTCAAAACTTGTTATTTTCATTCTGAAACCTTGTAGATTTTAGACACTAGTAAATTATCATTCTGATGGTTAAGTTTCAACCTCGTCACGGCCTTTATAACAAATGTGACGATATCTTTGATTTTCACAAAATTATATACACTACTTTACATTTTAAAAAGGTGTAATGCGGTGCCTGGTGTTGTTCAATGACTACTCGATACCCTTCACTGTACTAGACAACATGGAGGTCATTTTCTGGTGGCTGATTCCAGGGTTGTTTTAATCAAGGTTTCTTCCCAATTTGCCACTAAACAATGGCAATACAGAGTCCTCTTTATGAAATTTATACCATTGAATAGGTTATTGAAAATTAATCAAACAGCTTCATTCCCACTGAGGAGTTTCACAAAGTAGAGTAAACTTCCAGCTCCAAACAAAGATACACATGGATGCCTGGTGATTCCGTATTTCAGAATATTGCATCACCATGTATCCATTTGTATCTTTTATTGAAATCATAAGTTTACTCAACAACAATCAAACTGTAAATGATTTGATTTTACCAAAAAGGTTCAAGTTAAAATTATATATGCAAAAAATCAGTAACATTTTATAATTAGCTGTAACCTCGTTTTGTAAGATCAGTTTGAAATCTTATTTAAACTTGAAGCGATGGCTATTTAAGAAGGCTACTATGTTATTTCTCGTTTCTGTATACTTTAGTCAAGATATTTGGAGGAGTGTATTGGGAACACTGCTAATATTAAACCAGCGTAAACCAGTGCTCAAATTTTGGGCTAATATTTGTTTTAGCCTTTCTACTTAGTTTAACAGAATGATGAAAATACTTTCATTATTGTGAGATTAAAGCATTGCACAAGTGCCTTGGAAATTAGACTAATGTTAAGTATTACAGGGAAGACAAGGCTCCTTTATCTGAATATAAATCATTGTATGCGGATATTTCACCATTCTATAAGGTATTTTCTTCCGTTTATTGACTGAAGTTTGGCATATAACACATCATGTTCATATCTGTATATATTACTATTATATTAGTTAATCTGCTGCATTTGCTGTTTGTCTTCAGTCTTGTATATGAGACAAGTTAATTAATCTCTTATTGTCTCTGTCTGTGACAGGGATTTTTGAGTTGACATTTTCACCATTCTTAGTTTAGTCAAACTGATCTAAATCCACATGTGACATTGTCTTTAATGGCAAATTTTTAGTCAATCCTGGATTATTGAAAGTTCTGTTGCACAGCTGTATCAAATAGCAAATACATATAGTTAAAACACACCAGTACTCACTGTAGGATTTCTGGCTTTTTCTGTAAAATTGTTTTTATCAGACTACATTTCTGTACATTGACTCTGTTAAAGGAAGTCTGATTAATTTAAAACAGAGTTTTCATAGGACTGAAATAACATTGATTGTGGATTAAAAGACCAATCAAATAGTGATTGGTGTTGATTGAAGAATATACATGTTCTTCAAACGGGGTGAGGACATAGTAAACTTTGTCAATGAAATAATGCGTCCTGTTAAGATACTTTATATGTATGTGATATTCAGTTATTATGTATAAGTGGAATTTTATGTTGATAGATGTATGTGTTGAGTTTTGAATGTGATTCCTGTTGAACTGATTATAAGAATGAGTTCTACGGAAGCCTCTGTGTATCCGCCAGGTGTAAACAATGTATAGTGAACTTTATGTTTAAATTGTTTTCTCTTTTATGTTTTCATAGTATGTACATTTTATGAACCCACAGTGACAGTTTTGTGTAAAATATAATTAAATTTGATTTAATTTGTCTTTTCTTTATTAGAATCTTGTTGCAATGAATAAGAGGAACAATCTAACCATTACTAATTAACCCTTCTCACTCGACACACTGATAACACTTCATCAGCCGCTTTCACAAAATGTGCACAACAAAAAGATCAAATATTATCAATTTTAGTAGTCAATATTATGATGAAATTATTGCAATAATATTATTTGTTGTACAATGTTTTTTTGTTGTACAATATTTTGAGGAAGTTGCTTGCTACAAATTATTTTGGGATATTAATTGTACTAGTGCTGTGACATAGTATTTATGTAAGAGAGACACGGGAAATGACATTTTCAACACTGTTTTAATGGCGGGGGTCAGAGAGAACTTCCTCTTACCATGGTGCTCTCCGAGCTAACATGCTGCGCAAAGCAAATCTGTTTCAGTTTAGAGTTGTTTGATTTTCCTGTCCTCTCAGTTTTTGTTACCAGTCTAGCGTGAATTCCTGTAGGTGTAAATATCGCTCACCCATATTAATTTGGAAATTTATTTGCCACAGCTTTTGCTATACCTAGGCTCTGGTATTATATGGTTTTTATCCCCCACAAGTACTGACTCGAGGGATGGTCATTGTACAACCTTGATTAAATCATTACTGTCACCAATCAGAGAATATCCCATCAAATAAACTCGGATTCAGTACTTAACTCACTCTCCATATACGGAGGGTTGGCAAGAGGTTCTTGTTCATAGAGTTTGCCAGAAATCAAGAAGAGGGCGTCTCATCACCATTTTACAGATACAGGGTGTCTCATTTTACTATCTTTCCCATGATAAATTTGACTGAAACAGGGGGACTCAAATGGCTTCTTGGGGGTCTGAAAGACACAGACCCCCCTTTGGCTAACGCTATGCTCTTTTTACCCTATTCTAGGGAATTTCCTGTAGCTTTCTAAGCTTGGAGCAAAAGTCCCCCAATTGTTTGTTTCACGGACACAGGCTGTGTCATGTGGGGTTTTTCTCAGATCTCTTGTTTATCGTCATTGTTGGGAGGTTTCCTTCACCCACCATTCTTGACCAAGTAATGCAAAAGCAAGCTAAATATCTTGATGTTCCCAATTGATTTAGTCCAGATTTAATTGTTAACATCTCTCAATGTAGCCTTCTGGCTAAGGGCTGGGCACTTTGTTCAAACATTAGCAATGCTGTCTATACTTGGCAGAAGATTAACTTTCCAACTTATGATTGTGCTAGTGTCTATTATTGTTGGCATACACCGCTGTCATATAAGTAAAATACCCTTAATCTCCGTGTAAAACAGCAACCAATGAATCCACACTACAGTCCTGTGCACTGTTGTTCAGTTGCCATATTCATCAACACCTGTACAAGTCAAAATTATTTCAGTAATCCTGGAGAAAAGAATTACAAAGCCAGGTGGTGGAACTTTTTCTATTTGACCCTTTAGAATTGTCATAGATGCTGGATTCTACTAACTCATGGGTCGTGATGACTGTGGCAAACTCACTGATCATTCCTGCTAATAATGTTATTGGTCATCTGAAATGGTGTTTTAGGACCGTAGAGAAGTCCTGTGAACTAGTTTTCTATGACTGGGAAACTTGAAATATGTGAATGAGTATTTTTGGACAGCAAGTGCTCAGGTCATGTTAAGCAGTTTTCTATAACAGTCGCAAACTCATGGGTCTTTTGAACCAATTTCCATAGATAGTACCAAACTCATGGGTCTTGTGAACCAATTTCCATAGAGAGTACCAAACTCATGGGTCTTGTGAATCAATTTCCATAGAGAGTACCAAACTCATGGGTCTTGTGAACCAGTTTTCTAAGACAGTAGCAAACTCACAGATTTGTGAAGGAGTGTGATATGACAGTAGGACTCTCCGGTTATGTACAAAATTCACAGGCCATGTGAACTAATTTTTGGTAATAATGAAAATTCTTTGGTCATGTGAACAAGTTTTCTGTTCTGTAGCTTACATGTACAATCAATTCACAAGTATAAATGAATTTCAAGTTCAAGAAAAGATAGTTCTCAAAATCTTTGAGACTGCTTGATTTTCAACATCTTTCAAATTGCTTTGTGTTTTTTGCTTTACGGGCAAAAGGCATATTTTTACATGTGTGAGGATAATTTCACTTATAAGTGGTGCTACATGTAGAATTGATTGATATAGGTTTTGATAGCTTCTTCAATAATAATCTTAATGATCTCTCTCGATCACATGACAACTAGGATGCCTGATGTGAAACATTATTACCGCTTTAATCCAGAGTGTAAAATATAAGAAGAATGGAGGACCTGAAAAACAAAATGAATCGAAGCTTAACGCTCAATATCAGCTTATAGCTACAAAATTAAAACTCCAGTTTAGCTGTGTGGGATCAATACTCCTGTTGATCACCATATCTTTCTTTCAGTACAGGTTTGATATATGCTTTGCCATACTATTCATGTTAGCCAGAGAAAACATTAAGTTACTGGCGAAATGATAAGATTATTGTAAATAAATATTCAGTCCTGTAAATTGTATTCCAGATAATTTTATTTCACCTTTTAACTTAACATTGTAAAGTGTCAACACTATTTTATATTATATTACCAGGTCATTAAGGGATGTTGTATAGTGTCCGTTTATTAGTGAACATGTAACAGAAGTTGTAAATAAATTGTTTGAATACAAGCCAGTTGGTGTTCCAGTATAATATTCCTTATGCATATTTGTTGTTTTAGTTCTTAATTTAGTTAAATATCATTTTCAGACCAGCAACACTTTTTTTCACAAAATGCTAAGATTCTGTCCGCTCAGGTATGATTAGCACAATCAACTATTTTCCACATCTTTTGACAGTAGAATTTTTTACCAAGGAGATGTGCAGAATATAATTCCACTTTTCTGATAAAACCAAGTTCCATACAAAATTGAAGAAATGGTTATCAAACAAAAAAAGGGATGTTAACAGGTAACGTTTAAGCCTTTCAAACTGTGTAACTGAAAACTTATATTTAGTAGACTTACCAGCTTATTGAATTTAACACGTGTTCTCAATTCTGTGTATGTTAATCCAGTAAACGCGCATTTTGTGTCAATGTGTTAAATGTTCGTCTACAACAATTTCAAGTCAACATTACTACAGAGATACAGGAAAATATCTTTGTTTGTTTGATTGAGGTTTTACGACGTACTCAAGGGTATTTCACTTATAGGACGACATGGCAGCCCAATGGGTGAAGGAAACCACCCTCGACACCAATGGCAAGAAACAAAGACGAGATGGGACAATAACAGGACGCAATACAGACACCACAAACATATCGGCTTCCTGTTCCCCTTTAGCTCTGAGAGCAACATGAAGTTCCCTCTAACCACCCGCCAGGAAAATGGCCGATTTCCAACCATGCTTTAACCAGATTTCCACATTTTTATAGCATGTGTAGTGGGTGATTTAAGGCCACTTTGAGGTACATCAAACATTGATGGACAGTATTAATTGAAGAAGAAATTAATTTGAATTACGTCTTGTCTTTGTTGCCAGTGTCACCAAGTGTGGTTCCTTCACTTCATGGGCTGTCACGACTTAAATAATCTTATGTACCGTTTTGCCCCTAACATTACGAACGGGTCAGCTCAGATATCCACTTCATTTCTGTCAAGGATTAGCTTCAAATGGGACCTAAGTTTCGAACACATCGATGTGCATCGCTTGATGGCCATTAGATGCAGAGTTCTGTATCACTGATGGTCTATCATATCATGTAGCCGTAGAGATACAGAGTTGAAATGCTCATAATCGTGTAATTTTAAGTTTTTACACTTAC
>JAQQZZ010051482.1:0-10067 GCA_030265115.1 Mopalia vespertina | reverse complement strand
TTCGTTGGAGAGAATGCCAAGGTGGAAATTTGACAGAGCAGAATGTCACTCATTTGAAACGATCTCTGAGGACGAGCTCGACCCACAGATCGTTTTTGCAGCAGATGATCCTATAGAAACGGTACCGTTACTAATATTATACTATCTGCTGCAGACAGAACCACCCCAAAGACCTCGACAAACCCAAAGTCCAAAAAGTAAACCCTGGTATGATAATGATTGCAAAAAGTCACGAAAGACCATAAAAAGGCTGAGCGTCATTTTAATAAACATCCACTGCCAGGTAATTTGAGCCATGTGCGCATCACTAGAGCTAAAACTAGACGCACGCTCAAAACCAAGATACGTAAGTGTTGGCGTGATGTAGTGTCCGGCATCACATGTAAAACACCAATGCTTAAGGTTTGGGACTAGATTCAAAGACAAAGGTAAAAACAACAAACCTAAGGTACAGCATCTGAAGGAAGGCAAAGGCTTGCTAACCTCTCCTTCCAATATTACCAATAGACTTGCTGACAATTTTACAGAGACGTCCTCCTCTGCAAACTACTCGCCAGTTTCAGGGGATTAAAGCAAGAAAGGAGAAGAGCAAGCCAAATTTTACTTCTATAATTCTCGAGGATTAAAACACCTCGTTTAACCTCGAGGAACTAAAATCTGCTCTTCATAGGGCCATTGACTGCGTGTGGCCCTGATGATGTATACTATAAGTTTCTGAATCACCTTCCACCTTCAGCTCTAGAGCTGCTCTTGGAACTATATAATAATATATGGACTTCGGGTACATTCCCTCCTGGAGGGAGGCACTCATTATTGAGGTTCCTCAACCGGTAAAAGATCAGTCTTACTAACTGCGGTTAATTAATGACCGACTGGTATGATTCCTTGAGGACCAAAACCTACACACAAATACTCAATGTGGTTTCAGACAAGGTCGGTCAACGTTAGATCACCTGGTCCGTTTCGATACATTGTTTAGAAATGGTTTTATCCAAAATGAACACGCTGTGTCGGTCTTCTTCGTTTTTGATCCAGCATATGCAGATTGGTTTGATTGCAGTCCTATGAAAATTGCTTCATTTGGGCTGCGCATTTTTTTAGAAGACATAGCTCCGGTTTCTCTTCTGTCTTCTCCGCCTTGACGGCTTCCAAAACCTAGACTTATCTTTGATCTAAGAGATCAAAAGAAGTCGGAAACATGTCCGCTTGTTTTTCAACAGAGATTTGGTAAGATAAGGGACGGTTCCTTTATCTACACCGATGAGTCGAAGACTGAAGATAGGATGACAGCTGCAGCCGTTTGATTTCAGTATGTTGCTTCAGCTTCGTCTATCTTCTCTGCTGAAACTAAGTACTGATGAGGGTACCCAGTCATCTGGGTATCCCCGGAAACACAGTTGTTGACAGGGAAGCAAAAACAGCCCTCAACAATCCCATTTCATATTATAAAGATCTCAAGCCCAAAATTTTAAATACATTTTTAATCTTTGGCAGGATGTATGGGACGGAGAAGTCCGGAATAACTTCACGACGTACATCCTGCTATTGGCCAGAATTTTTACTCCTATGGAATGTCTCGAAAGGACCAGGTGGTTCTAACGTGATGTCTTATAGGCCATAGTCACCTCACACAAAAATTCTTTCTCGATGAAGCTCAACCCAAACCTAAGTGTGAAATATGTGACTGCGTGTAGGACATCAAACACATATTGGTTGAAGGTGTGGATTGTGCCACTGTTAGGCAATTATTGCTGGCGATCGAGATGTTGTCATCAAGTTCCTTAAACGGATCGGTGTGTTTCATAGAATTTAATTTTTATGAATCATTGTTAAAAAAACTCTAATCAGCATAGTTTTAACACAATATTTACAATTTTTAGATCCAAATTTGAACTATATATTGAAATATATTGAAATATTTTAAAATTTTAACGATTGCCCAGGGTGTTACTGATTGGAATTATCTTTGAATATAAAATATGGCTATATAAATTAATTGACAATATGTTTAATGTGGCGTAAAACACTAATCAATCAACCAATCAATCAATCAAATCTGAGTAATTTAACTCAGGCTTTATATGGAAGGCATTACGTCATGGTTAATAATTTGCAAGGGAGCTAATTCAGTCTCAAAACACGGCGGTTATCAGCTGCCGATGTAGTTAACCATACTGCAGGAAGTTTTGGGGGAGATTTGTTATTTATTTGGGAGGGGGTTGTATACAGAGGACTCTTTTTAGCGCAGAGGTAAGACCACTGATCTCTGTGAAAAAATTTTTAAATTGTAACAATTTTGTATTCATTATTTACACGATAGAGACTCGCCAGCTACACAAGCTGCTAATGGCATACAATGTTTCTATGGACTAAGTTACCCCCCCCCCCCCTCCCCTTCTCCCAGCCCCCTTCTGGTTTGTTTACATTGCTTCTTGTCCAGTACAATGAGCGTTGCGATTATCCGAATCGCAGAGAGTGCACGTTTTTGACAATGGCTTCTTAACAACCTATCAACGTTGGACACCATCCAAAGCTACCTTGGGCTTTTATAAACGGCAAAGGGTTTTAATGGCTGCTAGAATCATTGATCATTGAGATCTCCTGTATCAATCAACCGATCGTCGAGTCGTCTGGATGTGGGTTTCCAAAGAGCCGCAAATAGCGTTAATTGAAAGTCGTCTGCGTTTCACTTAACTGGCAGTCATGGCTAAGGACATAGCAGAGCCGAATGGGTAAACTGTACTTTAACTCCTATACGAGTTACCTTTTCGACGACAACTTGCTAGCATTTGGTTTTGGAGAGATTTTAACCCATCTGGATGAAAGAGGTAGCGTTGTATTTGCCAGACTACATGGCCCTCTTGTGGGAACCAAAATCTTGCCCTTATCAAAGTAATCCGGTACTACATTACGTTACATCTCGTTGTATGCCTCAAATAACCTGAAAACGCTCACTGTATTCCCATACTACGATAGTCTTACGTCGACTGAATTCGTCCTACACCGATTGAGTCTTTTAGGTAATGTACCGCATATCACTACACAAAATGGAACCTCTTTATGACCAAGGTCACCAAGCCGTCTGTATGGCGAAGATTTTAACCAAATGGTGATGTTGTTACAATGCAGATATATTTTAGAGCGAACATGTCTCTTTAAATACTGTCGAAATTCACGTTTTATGTTATTCGGTTCGAGAATTCCATCACTATATCTAAAACTAAATCCCCACTAAAGGTTTTTTTTATTGCAAAGGGCTCATAACATATGTCTTCGATTTCGAACTCTCGATAATTCACTTTCATGGAACATTTTTATTGACCGTATCCAGAGACAGTTTTGATTTCCTTAACAGAGTTATGATTGCAAATATAAATAGATCTCCTTGTAGACGGGACGGCCATAAAACCTGTCTGTACCGCGGGACCATATGGATTGAGAAATGGGTCTATAACAATATATCGCTAGCCAAATGAGAAATTAATGCAGCTAACGAGAAAGTAATAAACGGCTGTAGGGTATATGAATATTAACCATACATGGGAGGGTAGAAAACGAAAATCTCCAGAAGAATTACGGAGAAGTCCCGGTCTTGTGACCATGCACACAATAACAAGGTGTTCATGTTTGGTTCCAAAACTCTTAAATAATGGCTATATAATAACTCTTTCACCTTTCAACAAAGGATGCATTAGCCTTAATATTAAACGTTGAAAATTGTAGTTAAAAAAAATAAAAGGAAGGGGTACTCTAAATAATAGAGTACTTCCAGTAATAATCTCCAAAATTGATGAATAGATTCATTGACATAGTCAGTGACATAGTTTTACATTAAATTCCTGATTAATGATTTTCGGTTCATCCAGTGGCATAGAACTACTTTATTGTGGTACCGTGTCTTATATCTGTATACAGACTCATTGTCACCTGCTTCTTTAATAGGGGGTGTGGCTATAGAAATGCCGACTTGGAATTTATCTTCTTACTGTTAAAACGACGGACAGGATTTAATTTCCCCACTTTCCGCAACCCGAAATGGCTTTCATTGTGTAATTTTATATTATTCATGTCTGTATCTAGATAGCAAGAAAACAATTTCGCCTATTAACTTCGACCGAATATAGAATGTAACAATATCATGTATTACTTTGTAATGTGTGATCTTGCTTCCGCCTGTTAACTGAATAGACGGGATTCCCTTGTTTCCCGATTCCGCCATCAACAATATCGCCTACATTGCTTAGTTTCACAATCTTAACGCCTGTATATGTGTTGTGAACACAATATAACTTGCAAAATAATTCAACTATGAATTTCAAGCTTCGCTTGCATTTCCCCGAAAATCACACAAAACAAAATAGCCGGCATCGCATTGTTTTTGTTGCAATAATCAGGTCTGTGTGGGCTTATTCTGTTGTGAACATGATACATTGAATGTAAATTCACAGATTAATTTAAAACTTGGAATGCAACTTCTCTCTGTTCAGACAATAATTGATTGAATTTTACCCAATTACCTCTGTAAAATATTACTGCCATTTTATGATTTTCCCTTATATTATCTTTTGAATATCATAAAGTGACAATAGTTAATTGATTGTCTTAATTTAGCTCAGGCAGCTGTCATTAAGTTATGCAAAAACGGCCACCACTGTTTATTTTACAATATTTAGACATATATGAGCTGTGAACAAAATAAATTCACAAATTAATGTCTGACTTGATATCTAGCTTCATCCGGCTGCCAGTGTGAATGTCGTGTGATTAATGTTGTATATATTATATGTTATGTATATCGTAATTTGCAAATCATTTCACATAACATTTTAAATTTAGATTTGCTGATTTTGATGATAGATTTACTATTACTTAGTTATAGAAAGGATTTTACACTTTTACAGTGCAGTACTTCGATTATTACGAGCCAGCTAACAGTTTATAAGGCCAGATGACATTTCCAAATTAGATTATGGCCCTATCCATCTTCCATACAAGCTACGGAATGACATACACACGCTGTCATAATGACAGATGAAAACATCTGTTCATGAAGTCATTAACCCACGTGATACCCCTACTCTCGACAACCTCCTGTAATTCCCTGGTAATATAACTCCGTCCTTTTACATTCTATACCTAGGCAAATATCTTAGAATCAAAGCTGCTCACGTAATGCCAAATACTTTCCCTGAAACGGCTGTTATATAAGGAATACTTTCTGCCAAGGTAAAGCTTATTTCTGAGATGCCTCCATTGTGGGTTTGTTTTTTCGAATATCGGTGAGGCAAAATTCTCTTTCTCCACATTACAAATATATGTTTGTTAAAGCGATGCTACTCTCTGCAATAAAATGCATATAGGTAAAACAGGCATCATTTGTTGTGTTGAATTGTGCTCTCTAATTGTTTTTATCGAGCTATATCCATTTTATAATTTTATTGGGTATTGCTTGAACTACAGTCAAATTCATCCACGCGGCCATGTCTTGCTAGTCTAATTACTTAACAGAAGAGCTCCACAAATATTGACCAATCGAATATCTGTCTTGTCACACTAGGGGGCCTACATCACGAGACCTATAGAGTCGACTGTTTAAACCATTGACAGTTCAAACCACATTTTGTAACCATCAAGTACCATCTAGCTTTTTAACGCAGACTGGAAACTTTGGGATAAACCCGCACCATTACTGTCTTACCAGGAAGTGGCAAAGGGGCTCTATTTTTACAATGGTTCACACATGTTATTAACATGTAACACACTAGAATGCAAGTCGCGTGACGTCATGAATAGGGTTGGCCCCGCCCAAAATGTCGGCTACCAGTGGTCGTAGGTAGGTATATACGCGTAACCCTCAAGTGATTTTATAAGATGAAGAAATGATGTCGATATCATATTTTAGTATGTTTAATAGTAACCTTTCAAGGGATATAGGGGTTATTGCAGCCAGGAGCATATGTTTAACTTCGTGCCAGAGGGTATATACACAAAGGTTAAATGTCTCTACGACATTCACTTAAAGTACAGCGTGGGCTGCAATAAAATGTATATACCTAAAAAGAGCATTAGGCCTACTTCTTGTGTTCGTTCGTGTCATTTAATTTTCTTGTCGACCCATAATTAGTTTACAATAAATCTTGAACATTGGGTTATTTTAAAATTACATTTAAAATCCTCCCGGCCGCCATGTATTTGCACTTTTATCAGTTAACAAAAGAGCTCTACCACTATTGACCAATCAAATGTCATTCTCGTCCTCTTTTCACGCTGCGATACAAAACCTAGTAAACTATCAAGGCTAAAATACCCTTTAGAGTTTGTACCTGTGATGCCCCAGTTAATACTTAGTAAGAATGTGAAAACGTGCATCTAATAGACATTCTAAGATGTCTAAGTCGTAATGATACAATTTCAAAGAGCCGGATCCTATTGCTTTGGGCAAGATTTTCAATCGGTTTTAAGTCACAATGTAGTAGAATTAAGCAAGAGTGTAAGTCACGTTACATCATCAGCAGAGGTGGCCACGCCCAAAATGGCGACTATCTGACAGTGGTAGTTGGAAGGTATATATTTGTCTTGTAAAAACAAAACGAAACAATGAAAATTCCACGTCATGCTTCAGTATGTTGAATGGTAACCTTTCAAGTGATAAAGATGGTATTCCAACCCTGACCTTCACTTGAAGCTAGACCACCAATAGGCTGCGCGCATACAGTATGTTATTATAGATGATTTGGAAGGACTGCTCTATACAGTTTTTGTTTTAGGCTGTATTTAGCAGTCGTTGTCTGTTCTGTTTGTTTGACACCCCCTTCTTCAACAATAACATTTTGTCGCCTATCCGTGTTTTCTTATGGGCACAATACTGCCAATCATCATCTCATAATCCTACTTCAAGGTAGATGTGTCCAAGCAGTATTGGAAGAGCGTATGGACCACATGGTCACAACCTTTATGTGTCTGTGAACGACCAGATAATGAACTCCCCATGCAAATAATAGAGACGCTCATAAAGCCTGTCCGTGCCGTGGAACCATAAGTATATAGAAACTGGGTGCATGTGATATGCAATATGTTTCTAGCCAAATACGAAACGAATGCAATGAATTTAGACAATTCTGCTAGCACACTGGGATTCGAACCATTGGCCCTGGCCAGCAGGACCAGGGCTCTAATGGACCTAAATTTATTATACTTCAAGGTGTCAACGTGTTCATTTGGTTGCGAAACTCATACATAGTGGACGGAGGGAGGGGAGGGAATTTCCTGTTGCCCTGGAGTTCTCATAGCTAAGGGGCAACGTGAAGTCGATCTGTTTGTGATGTCTTTGTACCCTGTCATTGTCCTGTTTTGGAGCTGTGTTGAATTTGCTAGTTGCCAGTGATGTACCAATCGGACTGGCACACCGTCATATGAAAGAAATAGCCTTGACTATGGCGTTAAACCTGGATCAAAATAAACAAACGTACATAGCGGCTCTCGAAACAACTTTGACCTGCTGACGAGTAATGGCTTTTTCTACAAAGTGCCTAAGCAAAAATACTGTAAGGGGAAACCAGTCCCGTTATTCTGTATAGTGGACTTGTTATTTGTTTCTACATTACATTAACCACAATTAAGTAATTCATTCATGGAAATTCTTGATAATAAACTTTCTTTGGATTAACTCAGGTTGACTTACTATTTTAGTCATCGACTTTCATGAATAATCTTAAGAGCTGTCGATTTTGAATTCTAGGGTTTCCTTTTCATGCAAGGTTGTTTGAGTCTTAAAAGAGGGGGTTATAAATCTCGCTTGTATACGGCTTACGTTAAACTTTGTTAGCCAAACATATGGATGCACGCTTTTTATTCCACTGAAATGTAGACGGATATGAGTAAACAGGGGTTGTGTTCTTGTTTGATCAAATCCATTGGCGTCTCCAAGTTTGACCAAAACTATACGCTTCCTCCGCGGCTATACTATACAGGTCGTTAAATAACACACTAAATGTAAAGCTAGAAATACCTGAAACCCCTCAATCAAAGATAACTCTTTGTTTCAAGCGTATTATTTTTCTCTTTTCTATATTTCAGTAATTTAGTTATAATGTGATAAGTAATTAATCGCAAAATACCACTTGGCTATAATCAGGCGTAGTGGGAATGTAGCGGAATACGCGTGTTCTGCAGGCTTTGACCAATTATGGTATAGGACAAAACTATAAGATGTCTTAATTGTTCTTTGTCCCAAGTGTCCATCATCATCATTGATATCTTGGAAATGTTGCCAGGTATCGCTGCCTTCTATGAATGCCAATCATCATCTCTTAATTCCACTTCAATGTGAACACTCAAATCTGTATCAGTATTGTAAGAACTCATAAACTATATGGTTATAAACTATAAGGCACTGAACGACTAGATAACAAACTTCCATGGGGAATTTTGAGTGGCCATATCTATAGGCAGTTTTGATTTCCCAAGTTATTATTATACAAATGGAAAAAGATCTCCTTGTAGACGGGACCGCGGTAAAACCTGTCGGTACCGCGGGACCATACGGAATGGGGAAATACGTGTATAACAATATGCGTGTATAGGCAAATGAGAAATTAATGCAACTAACGAGAAAGCAATAAACAGCTGTATGTTATATGAATATTAACCACGCATGGCTGAGGAGAAAACGAAAAGAGCTAGAAGAATTCCCGAGGAAGTGTATAAATCACACAAATCATTGGTACACTTTAACATTAAAAGATCTGCAGTTTGGCGGTAAAACTCTGACACATCCAGTGGCTTTTGAGTGGTCCTTTTACCGTTAAGTATTAAAAGTTGAAAATGAATGAGTGAGTGAGAGAGTGAGTGAGTGAGTGAGTGAGTCATCAATCAATCAATCAATCAATCGATCAATCAATAAAGCCCGTAAATTGGATAATTGCATGGTCCATGGTCCTATTATGGACCATGTAGCCGTTGCTACAAAAAATAATACTTAAAATCTATTCTTAACATCCTTAATGGTTAAGTTTGATGAGTATTAAGTGACATAGGTCTATACTGTTTTTCGATAATTTTCCGGGTTATTGAATAACTGTATACTGTATCGATTTGGGTCAACGGTATAATTCTATATAGACAGGCTTTTCTACTCAAACTTCTTGTTTCTGTCCTCCATACCGCATTGGATAGCTTATTATGTCATGGCTGTATAACGATGTATGATTATGTCTATACGGTCACATGACATTTCAGAAAGCGATTATGGTACAATCCATCCTCCATAAACCTTCAGCCTGTCCATATCTACGTTAATGATGATAGATGTGCGCCACGTAACATCACCTGCCCTTGACAACCACCCCCGCAATGTTTAGTAATAATATATCTCCGTCCTTATTATCTCCGACACTTCTCTGGGAATGGCGAACAGCTGCTAAAGTCACGGTTCAGATTAGCTACTGAGTTCAAAGGCTGCCATTCGTACAATTGCCCTACATCGAGATTTGAAGTAGACAATTAAGTAGACATGGTAAACATGCTTCAGAAGTAGAAGTTACAAGACATTCTTCTTTAATTTCAAGTCTACAGTCAGGGTGGAAGAGAGAAAAATGGCGGGTTAGCAACAGATACCTAAACCGTATATATTTCCCATTTTTAACAAGGCTAATGGCCGATTTCAAGTCTCCTTTGGGATATAAAATGTGTAAGGAAGCAATTAGTATATAAAATATTACTAGAGAGTGCCAATTGAACCCATTATAGCCGGTAAGTGAAAAAAAACTTGAAATTACACAGTTATGTGCACTCTTACTCCGTATCTCTAAATAAGGCTACATTGTATGTTAGACTATTAGAGGTACAAAACTTTATTTATAGGTTCAGACTTACACGCTAAGGTATATTGCAATCTAATAAAAATCATATCTTAAAAACGCTTCTCGTGTTTTGTTTGTCGCTATATTGAGATCTAAGGCAATCACTCTACTAATACTGTTCAATTAGGTTAAGCTTACTGGGGTTCACGAAAGGTCACAGTTTCAGTTGTCCAATAAAAACACAGATAACACGGGGCCATGGTAAAC
>JAQQZZ010051471.1:0-10067 GCA_030265115.1 Mopalia vespertina | reverse complement strand
TCAATCAATCAATCAATCAATCAATCAACCAATCAATCAATCAACCAATCAATCAATCAATCAATCAATCAATCAATTAATTACCTCCATAGGAGTTTCACGTCGGGAATCACCTGGTCTGGAGAAGTTGCAAAGCACAGCAGTTGCTGGAATCCTAAAGTTATAGAAGACTTTGAGTTCCCCTGTCCCTGTCTTTGACGGTTTAGGGGACATTTTAGAAACATGAACACTAAAAAATCGTGACAGAAAATTAAATCATGGTATAGGTCTCCGTTGCATGGATAAGAATAATTTGTCATTGCCGTAAAATGTATACTTATTGAATATGTATAACTTTGAGGTTACTGTTATAATTAGTTTAAAATGCAGCGACAGAGTTATATTTTAGAGTGATATTGTCTGTCAGTATTAGGGATTATCTACCGATTCTGGTTGTGTAGATTTATCAGTGTCTTTGGTGACTTTCGTCGTTTATTATGCTATTGCATGTCGTCAGATGAGCACAATAGCTCTAGGTAAAAACCGTCTTAAAAAACCCAAATAAAAGAAAAATCCCTAAATCGTTTCAAATCCCCATTCATTTTGTACATCTCAACTTGGTCTAGACGTAGCGATATTTTGAGACACTGTTAGCATCAATTTAAGTTGGGTCATATTTATAGACTGAGACCTCATATATGGGAACCAAACC
The DNA here is from genome assembly GCA_030265115.1 of Mopalia vespertina. Classification (NCBI taxonomy): domain Eukaryota; kingdom Metazoa; phylum Mollusca; class Polyplacophora; order Chitonida; family Mopaliidae; genus Mopalia; species Mopalia vespertina. The sequence continues at coordinate 9,376 of JAQQZZ010051471.1, read as the reverse complement.
CTCGACAACAAGGGATAAATCGATAGCAGCAACTACCTACCCCTGTAGTCACCCAGACAAGCATGGGCTGTGGCCACGGCGGATTTGTTCAATGCTTTTGGTGGCCGTTTGACTGTTTATGTCAACTTTGAAACACGCCGACTGTCGACTGCACATTAAGGTGCACTATTGCCTTTATTATCATTTATTCTAGGTAAAACATCGCGTGACGTTAAAGATAACACGTTGGCTGACTGCCGGTACATGACAAGTAACGCGAGAAAGTGCGCGAAAAGCCAATCGTGCACCTAAGTCTGGGCCTCACTGGAAGGCCCTCAGATTAAACCCCGTTAACCCGGGCAAGATTAGCACACGCTCTCGTGTCTTTGAAATAATATTGGGTTTGATCGACTCAAACTGAACTGAACAAAGGGTCATTTCACTCGTATGACAGCGGTGTACTTTAGCAGTCTGTTTTATTTGGGGTTTTACGACATACGTAAGGTTATTTCACTCATGTGACGGCGTGCCAGCCCATGAGTGAATAAAATCATCGTCGATGCCACTGGTGACAAACAAAGACAAGACAGGACTATGACAACACTTACTACAAAGTCCTTCTTATTCTCAGATCGGCTTCTTATTACTCCTTAGCGATGAGAGCAAACTTGAAGCTCCCAGTAAATGCTCGCAATTTTAGCTGTAAGCTAGACCTATGCATGCCTATTAACCAATGAGCAATTAGCCAGTAAACCAACCTAACAAAACCATGCAATGAGAAGTGCTTTGTCCTGATGAGAAAGTGACGTTTCTCCAGTGCGAAGTACAGAATAATTACGATCAAACATTTTGAGACACTGAAATACGCCATTTTTGCTTTAGTAGACATTTTCAGATTTGTTCATGACTATAATTTTGTGGGTTGTTGGCGGCTGGGTGTCGTTGGTTCTGGTTCATGTTTTGACCTAAATCTAATATTCTGTATAATGAACTGTTGTAAAGTTTGCTACGCGTGACCTTGAGGTTTTTGAAATCATTCCATAGATCACGTTTAATCTGTAATATGAGTAGACGCATTCGTTTGGAATGAACAACAGCGGGCCGCGGATCAATGGAATGTTACAGAGGGTTTGACGCTCGACAAACAGAGATCAGTGACATATATAATTCATAGAAGTCCATAGGTAGGAGAATGCATGTTTGTAGTCGCGTTATGTATGTTATGTAAGCTTTTGAAAGTCCGTTTATGTTACTTCACATTGCTAGAATACTTTATAAGCATCACGAACACATTGCATCAATATAGTATTCAATGGCTGTGTTATTGCGAGAATAATGTACGAAAGGTAATTAATATATGATAAAGTTAAAGGATCATGATTCTCTGTCAGTATACAAAACGGCCGTATCACACATGGTACATATCAGTATACATCTATATACGACCTGTGTGTTTAAACTAAACACGGTTGAACATGTTTATATAGTATCCGTACAGCCCGTTAATATGACATCTACAATTCAATGTATTTACCATAGCAAAATCTCCAGGTGTTAAACTTTATATATGTTTAGAAGAAGATAATTACCCAGCAAACACACTACGTAGCTGCAACGTTGTATACTAGCTATACATTGGTAATTTTGCAGAGTAACCAGAAATCAACGTTACTGCAACGTAAATCTACGATGAAATTTGGTTGTTAATTTTTACCAGCTGATACAACGTTGTCAAACGTGACAGGAAACGTTGTAGTTTAACGTTGTGATAACACGAATCGACTGCGTTGTGACTTTGTTGTGAATTGGTTAACGTTTTGTACGACGTAATAATAATGTTGTCAAAACGTTAAATCATGCAACAACAATATTACAACGTAGCTATTACGTTTCTGTTTCGTTGCCGTGGGGTTCCAATGTATGCTAAGGTTGTGGCAACATCACTGGTACTCCACAACATTCCGTTGCAACAACGTTACACTACCGCAATAAAACGTTGTCGTAACGTTGTTTTGTTTGCTGGGTAGAGGTTTTTTCAAACTCCCGAGCCTCCAGCGAGAGATTTTGAAAATAAACCAGACTTGAGTGATATTCATCATACACGCTCAAGTTAGATAATCTTTTCCACACTCTACGCATTTCCCAGGTGTTTTGGTGTGAATTTCGTGCCAAAATCGTTACAAATTACAAGGCTGGTAAGACTATACATCGCTGTGCACTAGACGATGTGGCAGAAAGAAAGATATGGCACTAGGACGATCTCTCGCAAAAACGTACATAACCTCGTGATATCATCGTGACGTCATAAGAAAAATGACGTCGAAAATTTAATATATTTATGTTTGACGTCACCTCGAAAACCGGAATTAAAGTACAGGTATTTTTTTGTGACTAATCCCCCTCCTCCTTATCAGAAAAAATGGTTAAATACAAAATGTTTCCCTCTGGAGAATTTCTGCTTTTTTTTAACTAATAGTTTTCAGGTTAGGATCTGTTTTAATCAGTATATTAAACATATAGCTTTAAAATGACTTTGTATACATCGTATAATTTCATAAATTGTCCTGATGTGTGGCATTTGGTATTAACTGATAAACTATTGCAGATAAAGAGAATTGTTGTTGAGTCAGCGTCGGACAAACTAGGCACGTCATGGAATATAGCATATAGCCGAGAAAATTAGTTTTATTTATATATTTCACTTTTACTTTGGGATATAAATAGATTTATTTCATTAAACCTGACAAATATATTCAAATACGTCAGTATATATCTGTAAAGAGATCTAATTCATCTATCAGATTATTCGTGAGTTTTTAAATCACACGATTGAACCACTGATGAAACGTGTATGTATAGCGCTTCAGTGTCACAGTGTCACTTTATTCTAAATTTTAACTGCAGCTTGATCAACCCCTCGTTGTGTGCGGTCAGTCTAGCGCAAAATACGTACCTGTAATACCGTTAATGATTGTAAATATATACTCCACCATATATTCATACCTTTTTAAGCATGAAGATTTTAGCCTAAGGCCTCGTGTAACCACACAATGCAGCTAAATAATATAATTCTTGACATTCAAACGGTTCTTTCTGAACATCCTGAAACATTTCGTTAATTAATTTGCATCCAGTGTCCAATACATTGTGGCAATACGCATGCGCCCACGTAACTGTCAGTTGTCACTTAAACTGCGTAACTGTCCGGAACAATTCCATTTCACAAGGTCTATGTCTCCCTATTGAGGTCTGTGGCTTAGGGAATGTAGTTTGTTTGAAGAGTAGCAATGCTGTATTTAGTTAGCACTGGAGGAAGATTAACTTTCCAACAGTGTCAAAAAACCTAACTTTTCATGGTTGTGCTACTGTAGATTTTTCTTGGAATACACCGTCGTCATATAAGTGAAATACCCGTATTCACGGCGTAAACACTTATCAATCAATCAACCAATCAATCAAGCATTCACCTCCATGTTAACATGGTAAGTACTGTAGAGAAAAAACATTTGCTCGCTTCCACCGGGATTCGAACTCGGGTCTCTGGATAGCAGGGCCAGCGATCTAACCGACTGACCTACAAAACTCTCAGCAGAATGGCCCCAAGTTTTCCTCCATATTTAAATGTGTTTGTGTGTATCTATAGACAAACCATGGATAACGAGTAACACGGTGTATCATTGACAGGTCAATGCAGACCACCCTCCACGTAACCTATGATCTGGTCACTGGATGACTGTATAGCTTTGTGGACACTGAGTTGAGGGAAATAATAGCAGGATGTCTCGAGTCCTGAAAATAGACCTGAATGATTTTGTGTCTTATAGAGAGTGACTTGAAACAATATTTTCGTTATTTTGGGAAAGTGTTTTCTAAAAATAACGAAAATACTGTTGAAATAGACTTGTCTAAAGTGACAAAAATCGAAATATCTTTCTGGCAGTAAAATGTTTTGCTTATGTATTGAGTGTTTGGATCCCTTGAAACATGACAAAGAGAAATACTAGAAAATTTTGTTTATTTTTGCCTCTATTCCGATAACACGCATACTCTGTATATCGCAGAAGTACTTTACATTCTCGATATATGTGTAAAATTGGTCTCAATAGTATAGTATAGACATTTCAATCGACATCTGATTTATTTTTAATAAATATCATACAGGCCTCACTCCATTATCAGAATCATAAATACTACACCTACAAAACCTTCCTGTACCCTTTATATCCAATAAACACATATTTCCCCTCAGGTGTCAGTTTAACAGTATTCCCCGGACTTCCTCATATCTTAATCCTCTCTAATCAGTTAATCCACGCGATAGTTAGTTGCAAAAGACTAAGTACCTAATAGCGGATTAGAGATAGACCTTTAATTCAACACAACATGATACTGTCTAATACCGGATTAAATGTAATAAAGCTTTGAGACAACTGAGTTTCATTAGCCCGCCCTAGACAGGTTCCTACTCCTAAGGATTAACATCGAGTCTTAACACCTATGGCGAGCTGTTTTATCTCTTCTACTATTATTATATACTTATGTTGCATTATGTTACCGTTAATTCTTTTCAACATATGTGAAATTCTCTTTTTACATTCGTTAAAAGCATTGCCACTTATGTTAAAAAGATTCCCACTTTCCTTGACAAGATTTTCACATTAGTAAAATATATATTTTTTACATATGTAGACTTCACTTTAACATATGTATAATTCTTGTCCACATATGTGGAAAATATTTATTTAACATATGTAGATACTTTTCATGTAAAGTAAGCTTTCATTTCATGTATAGGTACTTCAAAAGAACTCCACATAAAAAAAAAATACCGAGAAAGGGCCTCTCACCGTGTAATATAGGTTACTTTCGTTTTGGGTACAGAATTTGATGACCACCTACGAGCCACCTACAGGGACCAGTTGCTCGAAAGACGATTAGCCGCTAACACCAGATTAAATCGCTAATACCGGGCTAGAGATACACATTCAATGTGGCTTGCCGCCATCTAATAGCGAATTAAATTTAATAGCGCTTCGAGCAACGGGCTCCATGGGTCAGTTGCTCGAAAGACGATTAGCCGCTAACACCAGATTAAATCGCTAATAACAGGCTAGAGATAGACCTTCATTGTGGCGTGACGCCATCTAATAGCGAATAAAATTTAATAGCGCTTCGAGCAACCGGCCCCGGAAAGTTACTTTATCTTGTTTATCCTGAAACAAACGTCAACTGTAAACAGCATATATATAAATTGTAAATAAATTCAATTATTTCATGTTTTATTAATAGAATATTATTTGTTGTGGACAGATTTTGTTATTGTTTTGTTATTGATAGTAATCACGTGATATTTCATTTCTTGTAAACAATGGGAGTCTCGGGAAATTGGCAAGGGAGGTAATTATACACTTACAAGGCGGTCCTCTGACGTCACAGCAATCGTGACAGTGGAGCTTTTAGATGACGTCAAACACATTTTTTCATTGTGACGGCACTAAAACGTCTATGAATCTCGAACGTTTTGACGTCAGAGGACCGCCTGTAACGCCCCTTTTTTGACATTACGAGACTCCCATTGGAAAAAGCTTTGTTCGATAAGATCTTTGTGTTGGGTTCAAAGTTTTGGCCCCCACCTCAAAGGCTACCATGACAATCGAAAACACTCATGCCACAAAGGATGTTTCCAATATTTTATTATCATTAAAACGTGGCGATTATGAAGCAAATCTGATTTATACCATATTCGCTTTAATAACTATGCGATTTATGCGGTAAATTAGTTGAAGGTAGAAAACAATGTTTGTAGCCATTCATAGAGAAGTCTGTTACTGTTGGCAATTATTTCACATATATTCAAAAGAGTTCCAATTTACTAATTTCACTTATCTGAAATAAAAATTTAATAATTTATGTGAAATTCTTTTTCGCATATGTAAAATCAATTATTTATTTTACATATGTGAAAATCTTTTTCCACACATGTAGAAAGAATTTGTACATATGTGAAACTGATTTCTTACAAATATAGAAAAGAATTTCGCAAAAATGGAATTAGTTTGTACATCTGTAAAATAAAGTCAGCTTTTTACAATGTGAAAATAGATTTTAGTAAAAAAAAAATCAACATATGTTAAAAAGAATTAAACACATGCTAAATAAAGGTAGGAGTGATAAAACGTTTTGCCATAACCAACAGGAGCTGTAATACACGGACACAGTTCTTACATATACAGGAACACAAAATTCTCCCCTTTGTTTCAATCACCCAAAAGGGGGGATCCAAACGGGGACAGATTCTGAAATCTATCAGGGCTCATTTGTTTACGTTCTTTCCTCTTGACTTGTTTGCGAACGAACTGAGTTGCTTAACTAAACAATGAGAGTGTAAAGAGCTACAGGGGTATTTGACCCCGGTCTCATAATACCAAGAAGGGAATAGGGATATGTAAATGTTGATCATTATATGCCCCGAACAAGAACAGAGTTTAACTCCGAAACAAGCCGAGGATAACATCTTAATCATAAAATAAAATCGGCGATTGATCCAAGCCAGTGTCAGATTTGTTCCGGTAGACCACCCACGGAATGAATTGATGCGATAGATTATATTCATGGCTATGACAAACTCGCTGTATATACGTTTATAAGTTAGGGTACAAAAAATAGGTGTTTGCTTTACAATACTGCCTTTTTATCGCTGAGATTTGGCAAAGTTATTTTCAACTGCTAAAAAGGTGAAATTCGTTCGCAATTGCGTAATTGTGAAAGATTTATTACGAACATATTTCGTGCAACAATCTCGGCTCTATACATATATTTCAGCTCGTAGAAAGTAATTTTATTTCCTTTGAAAGTGTAAATAAACACAGATAAAAAAACCAAACTAAAAACTCACAACTCACAAGCTGGGTATTTGTACAAGAATCTCCGGAAAATCATTCAACCATACAACAATAGTTCGAGTGATGTCCAATGTCATGGGGGGAGAATGTTAAGAATAACGTATAGCCCGTATCTAGGATTTTGGAGAGAAATTTGTGACCTTACATATTTTGTTCGGGGGGAATTTGAGATTTTGTCCAGGAGTGTGTATAAGCAATTCACAGAACAGGTTAAATAAGAGCTTTAAGTTGTTGGTTTTAGGGAGAACTAAAACCTGTGAACAGGTTGGAGATTATAGGTGTAATCCACTCCCTGTGTCGTTCTCAATGCCGGCCTCAGAAGGGTTTCTTCCTGTCTCCTCGTAGTTACAAAATTAGTTTGTAGGCTTTGCTATGATCTATATTTATTTCTATTTCTTTCAAGACAGTCTTCACTTTTATCTGGGGGAACATTTTGTTTCCGTTTGTTTTTTACTTTGTATGGCAGTGACTCGATGTATCGAACTGTCCAACTGAGCAAAACGTTTGACCTTTTTCTTCAAGTCACTACCTTAATCACTCACTAAATCAATCGACATACCGACCGCATTCCAAATTCCTTGGGGGAAATAGACCCCCAGATCTTCAAACTTTGTATTATTTTGTGGCAAATCCTTCTCGCACATTTTCTCTGGAAGACTAGTTTTGGTGATTAATCTTACAAGTAGGTGATCTGTCAGTCGTCTATGGTGTTATTAATATATTATGCTATCATTAGTATAACGAAGTAATGAAGCCAGATTTAATACTGGATTGAATGTTCGTCTACAGAGGCACATTCTCTATTAATGTGGGGATTATACGGTCAACAACTTTGGTCTTATACTCTGACAGTTTCTGAACTCTGTCGTAGTTCAATCGGGAATCCTTCAAATGTCTGTTTTAAATAGAAAACGACAGGACTGAAATTGTTCCTTTTTCGTCAAGAAACAATTCGTCCTACAAGCTCTAAATGAGATTGTCGATATGCTATTTTAAGGAATGTGGCTAATTTCAAATGGATTTTAACGACACGGACTAGAGCTTTGATCGGAGACAAGCTGGACACGTTACAAGAGTATAGCCTGAAGGCAACATTCAAAATTGTTGAGCGAACAAAACTGCGGACAAAGAGGAATTCATTTAATGAGACAAGCATGACAATACAACTAGGGCTGAGTGAAGTCAATTATTTAAAACTGGACAGACCTACATACCACATCAAATTTGTTTTAATTTTTAAACACCATGTACCTTCTGTTTTGGGTTGATATAAATGTGACATCCTTTTAATAAATGTTTGACATGTTTAGACAGACTATAGGTCAGTATAGGCCTATACTCAGGGAAAAGGGAGGCCGGTATATTCTATTTCGGAAAAAGGACCCGGCGTTGTCTAGCTTAACCTGAATCTGAACCAAGCACTTAGCGTGATGGGGAACTGGAATTCCTTTCTTTGCAAGCACTTCAATTCACGGCATTTAATACAGATTTGAATACACTGCGTAAGACTAGCTTTATTTTGATACACAGAGTTACAGCACAGGAATTCCGGAACCTGGGGTCCTGCGTGACACCCGGTGTTACCCTTCTGACCTTGGCGGTCACCCTTGGAGCCAATTTCGTAGATACCTTCAACTAGCATATCAAGTTACATGCAATCAAGCAGTTTGCCGGATATGAAATATTTATAACGCAAAACACCCATCACCCAAAATTGAAATTGCGTTCTCGACTGTCGCCTTATCGTAACTACAGAGTGTTAGCGTCCAAAGCTGTGTAATGGGCTACTTCGGATGTTGCAGTACGCACTCACATCTTCAATTAAATACACTTACCGGCTTAAAACAGGTTTAATATCACATCGAATAAATTCTGTATCCTTTTATTAAGTATGCATGCCTACAAAATGAAAGTTACGGGCCCTTCTGCTAAAATTTCAAGTCTACAGTCAGTGTGGAAGATAGAAAAGGGCGGGTAGGCAACGAATACTTAAACCGTATTGCCGTACTTTTAACAAGGCTAATGGGCGATTTCAAGTCTCATTTGGCATATAAAATGTGACAGAAAGTTCAGTATATCAAATATAATTGGACACTACATGTAAATGCACCCATAATAGCAGGTAAGTGAAAAAAACAAACTTGAAATTACACAGTTATATGTGCGCTCTCTGCATCTCTAAATAAGGCTACATTAATAGACTGAAATGTCACCTAGATCTTTTAACTCCCCGAAATGAGCATGCATGGACTTGACCGTGGTAAATAATATAAGATCACTTGGGGAAATGGCTAAACTATTCGACCGGGACTATCCTGTTGGTCATTCTAAACATTATTCGTGGACCTACCTGCGGAGATTCCAACTCTAAGGTATCAACGAGCTATTTTGTCTGGTTTCCGATATTTCGGAAACCAACTTTCAGCGCGCAGTGATACTCGTCGCATCACAGCGTGGATGGACTTCACAATTGTAAACAACAACACGTGTTTGAG
>JAQQZZ010051460.1:0-10067 GCA_030265115.1 Mopalia vespertina | reverse complement strand
TGGCTGTCCACTATTGCCTGCACTGGTGGATGCTTTCACATAAAGCCGAAAGTGAGGGTTCCGTCCCCAAGCGAAACAACAACCATACAACCGCTTGCACACAACCTGGTTCTTAAAACCGCATGTAAGCTAAGACATGTTAAAAGTATATATGTTACTCAAAGATATATTTTGATATGTGAACAACGGATTAACATTGCGCTTGGGTGACGCCGTGTTGTTATAGATGACTTCCAATGCATCCATAAGCAAAAGGGCACACTGGTGACCGGCCATGTTTTCGAACAATGACGTCAGTCCCGCCTATTGAGATAACTAATTAAAGGCTGTGCTTACTCGAATGCAAGTGCATTACAGACGTTTGTCTTTAAGAATATACAATAAAAATAATAAGTTTAGGTCGAAAAACAATTGCCTTTCCCTTTAATTGATGTAATTATTTATACAATTTTTGATACTCAAGGTTACGGTGTCTTCGCTATTATAACTGTGTATCACCGGTCAAACAGAAAGACTGAAGTTTTTCTAGATCAAAGTGATATTGAAAACAATCCGACCAATTTTGGTCTTGCACGGATAACCTGGTCGGACCCTATTCGACCATCAAAACCATGGTCAAAAAAATAAAACCTGGTAGCAGAATTGTTGACCAGGTTTTTGCTAGTCGTTGGTATAAGTAGAATTTGAAGAGCAACCGGATTTGTCCTGGTCAAAAGAATAGGACGACCATATAAAACCTTGTCACTTTTTTGACTAGGGTTTTCTTGGTCGCTGGTATATAGGTAAGATTTGAAGAGCGATCAGGTTTTTTCTTATCTAAGCTTATCTTATCAAAAATTATAATATTTTTTTTTTACCAAGGTTTGTTGGCCTCATGGTAAGATGTCAATTTTCCATGGTCAAACTCAAAAGCTTTTGGCCCAATAATTATAAATGATTTTTTTTAAATTTTATAAAATGTTGTGAATTAGAAAAACTACTTGACTTATACTACCAAGGAGTACAAATTATAGCTCAAAAATGCTCTACGCTCCTACATTACATTTGAAATAAACATACATGGGCGACAAAGTCTTTTTCGGTCAAAATGTTACCTCAGCCAAATAAATATTGGTAACTTTTTTTGACCAACTCTTTCGTTGTAGCCAGTTTTAGATTGCAGAAGTGAGTTACAGTTTGTTTTGGTCAAAATGATGCATAAATCACATTGTTGTTGGTTGCATTTATACCTTTTTCCTGGTTGGCATCAAGGAAGTGACCAAAATATTTTTGGCTACTTTCTGTGTTTTTCTTGGTCGCTATTATTTATAGAATGAAGTAGTTTAATATAATGTGTCATATTGTAAAATTTTAAACATGCTGTGCATACATGAATTATTGAACAAAGTAATTATATGAATTAATATAATAGGGTTTATTTGTAAAAATAGAAAGTATAAAATAGGTTGAATCTAAATTGGTCATGTTTCCATACATGTAGTTCACTTCCAGTGCAAACAGAACAAATGAATGCTTTAATAAAGAAATCTTGAAAGTGCTACTATTCCAGTTGGAATGTCCATAAAGTTGATCATTCCTGTTTTCAAAAGAAAAATGCAATGTGGCTAGCTTATGACAGGTCAAAAATATTCATAGGGCAACCTGTGATGTTTACATGCAGGTTTACTATAACACCTTGGTGAACATTTTCAACCTCAGTCCCACAGTATCTGATGGATAACAGCCACTTATAGTGGAACACTGATATAGTTTTTGGTAATTATGCCAGCACATTTAAAGAAATGATTCTTAGCTCGTCGTTGCAGTACCCAGTAACCGTTGAATGGTCTCAGTGTTTTCATTAATTTCCAGTTATGTAGTGTATAGGGCATTTTGGGGCTTTGCTAGTTCAGAAACAGACAGAGGGATCAAGAAATTGCACAACCAATTCCATCTCCAGAAAGAAAAGTGTGCCATTTTTTACTTTTGGAGACATTATCAAAGCTATAACATCCCCCAGCACCATGTGTTCATCCATCCACCCATGTTTTAAAATCTTCCAAGATGAGTGATGATTTTCTCAGAATGGGTAACTAAAAAAACAAAAACATTATTCAGGACTGAGAAATGCTACTTTCGATTTAATCTTGAGTCTATGTCTGTCATTTATGATTATCTTCTGATGTCTCTTCTAATTAGCCACTAATTATCATGAATCAGACTTCTCTGTCGTCGCAAAAGAACGAAACCGTGACCCAAGCAGTTTTCGAGCAGTTGAACTGTTCTGTGTGATATATGTTCTTTTCCCCTTCATTGCCTACTGATTCACAGCGTTCAGATTACAAAACATTATTGGACAGTAGTTTATTGAACACATGAAAGTCGGTAAGTGTAAAAACTTAAAATTACACGGTTAGGAGCGCTCAAACTCTGTATCTCTAGATAAGGCTACATGATATGATAGACGACCAGAGATACAGAACTCTAAATCTACAACAACATGGGCTTGTGTTTTCTACCACTTGCCATACCCTGTGAGAAGTCTTTTATTATTTTACATCAACCCGTTGTGAATCTAAATAAGGCTACATTGTATGATAGACTATTAGAGATACTGAACTCTGCATCTACCCGCTGTTAAATACTTGTGTTCATAATATTAGATAGTGTGTGTATTTTTAAAAAAAAGTTCTACAAAAGGAAACCTAAAGCGCAGTGAGTCTGTAATGAAAGTCAAAGGACAAAATTGTTTAATTTACTTAAGACACATTTGGGTCTTTTACTATTAACCGAATAACATTATCAAGTTGGGCAAGTTGGGCGGGACAAGATCGGGACAAGATAATGTGTCCAATTGTTTTGAAGGGTTTGTTTTTTTGGGCGACTCTTGCAAACAATGATTTGCTAAAAATACTTTAAATATTTCATATTGTACGATTCTGTATTTTCTTGATGCATAGATATACCAGTGTTGCCCTGAGAAGGAAGGCCGCTACAGCTCTGGTCTACAAATATCCCAACCTCTGATTGGTAATATAAGCAGCTACTAATCCAAATATACATCTTTATGACCAGTCTGATAGTGTAGGCATTTATAGAAATTATCTCAAAGATTTAAAGTATTTTTAAGGCGATGAATTTTACTTATACGTTATGTTTTATAGCGATGAGGTAATCTGGTATGAACTCCAACTCTTAGTAGCAATATTATCACAGCTGTAAAATGTGAAGTGTTTTGCTCCGTTGGACAGACAATGTTCACTGTTGTGCGGTAGTCAGATGGTACGTGGATATGTGTTCCGTACTACTCAGCCATTCTATTATTTAATTTATTTGTGAAACTAGATGGCTTATATAGTACAAAGCTAATAATGCAAGTACATTCATCTAGAATAGCTAGCGCAAAACAATATAGGTGAATACAATGTAAGAATTTTGGTTAAACGAAAAAGAAAAGAATTTATAGTTTCTTAATGCACTTAAACGAAATAAGATAAAACGCGACGCCTGCAGATCCCCGGATATAAACAGTTTCTCCAGGTAGAAAGATGAAACTTGATCAGGGCTAACACGCCGCGTTTCCGATCGATGGTCTGGGTACATTGACTGATTAAAGTGAACACCTTCGTTTTCTTGATTCAGACGTATGTACGGTTATGATGCAATAAAGCTAGAATGGATGTTTTTTTAACTGTCTCGATGATGTGTACGTGTATGTGTTTTTTCTGTTCAAAACCCGCTTAAGACTGACACATTCACACCTTTTTAACGCTTCTCCAGTTGGACCATCGACCTATGTTTTACAGGCCCATTGACATCAACGTCATTAGAACTACTCAAAACTACCGATATTGATTCTGAAACATTTATTTAATTAACTTCGCCAGCATCTGTTGGACATTAGATACTTAACTGACCAAGTGATAAGGACCATACCGGATTGATTTCACAGTTTGTTTATGACGATATCTGACAGGATTTTGTTTGGCCCAAGAATAACACAATGAAATCGGCAGTAAATGCTTTGTTAAACAGTACCTTCCGGAACGTTGTCAAGACCCATCGCGAGCAAAATTAGTGCTGTAAACACAACCGATCCTACCAGTGCTTCCGACTTAAGTGGTATGTTAACGTGAGTTGCCTGCCTCTGTTGACGCAAAAATCAATCTAAATAATATTGGCAAGGAGTGGTGACTTTCTCTTCGGTCGGTGATGCGAGAGACCAGAAAGATCTGCTGTATGAAATAAAAGATCACATTATTATTAGTGGGAACGTAAAAAACCTGGCCTTCAGTCGGTTTACAACCCCACAAAGGTATAGAAATAATGCATGAGTATATGCAAACGATCTTACCCTATAATATGAAGGTGCGTATCAGATAGTATGTGAGCTGTAGGTAGAGGTTGCTCCGTAAAATCCGTAAGGCAGAAATCACGTATGTGTGCTGTAGACGGACTGTTCCTTCAAATACACCGATACCACAGCTTTTCACTCCATGGCATAACCAGGGACTTAATGGAAGACAACCGACACCTTATTTAACTATCATGGAACAGATATGACACATCTGTACCATGTCTATCTTGGGTAGCCATGCTAGGTGAACCACATGTTGTAGAATGTCCATCGGATGACTATACGATGTCATGCACGTTATTCTTCAGCAGTGTGTTCAAGCTCGCCTAGGATTGTTTAATGAGTTACAGCAAACGGAGCAAACTATTTGAAACATTTGCATGTTTAAAAAAAAAAGAAGTCATCAAGTGACAAGTACAAAACTTTATGTGTCATATATTTGTAACTACATTTTGAGATACGTCACTTGACCCAGGTTTTACTTATACTAAACCCATAATAGTGTAAATGTATACCAATCTTAAGCAACAAATACACTGCATTTTGTTCCATTTTATTTCTTAAATAACTGTCTTTGCTTTCTATCAATACTTCAGTGTAGCGCTGGAGGAAGATTAACTTTCCGACTCTATCATATATCACTTCACATTTATGGTTTTGCTAACTTGTTAGACTACACCGCCGTCATATAAGTGAAATACCTTTAAGCATGACGTAAAGCACCAATCAATCAATCCGTTATTGTAAAAAAGTTAGCAATCAAACTTAAAATTAAAAAATACTAGTTGTAGGTTAAAATTATTGCCAGTTTATCTTGATGGTCTTGTTAGTTCTACAACCGGTATGTGATTGTTTATGGTCACAGGTCCAAAAACATGCAAAACCCCCAGACGGGATTTACTGAAGCCAGCACATACACGAGTTTCAAATATTATATTAACGTTTTGTTTAAGGGGAAAGACCACTGATTTTCGACCTAAACGTATTATTTTTATTACTTATTTTCAAAGAAAAACATCTGTATAGCATTTGCATTCGAGTAAATATAGCCGTTAATTAGTTAATTTAACAGGCGGGACTGACGTCATTGTTCGAAAACACGTTCGGTCACCCGTGTGTCCCTTTGCTTATGGATGCATTGGTAGGCATCTTTAACAACACGAGGTAAACACAACCTTGGTCGTCCAAGCGCAATGTTAATCTGTTGTATACATATCAAAATAGCTCTTTGAGTAACACATACGTTTAGCATGTGTTCAGTTGACATGCGGTTTTTAGTACCAGGTTGATATTGACAAGCGGTTGTTTGTGTTTGTTGTTTGGCTTGGGAACGGAACCCTCACTTTCGGTTTTATGTGAAAGCATCCACCAGTGCATGCAATAGTGGGACAGCCACGACTAGATAATATAACTACCGTGTTTTCGACCAATGACGTAAGTTCTGCTTTTTAAATCAATCAACTAATTAACGGCTATGCTAATTCGATTGCAAGTGCAATACAGATGGTTGTCTTTGTAAATATGCAATACAATTAAGTTTAGGTCGAAAATGAGTGGTCTTTCCCTTTAACTTACCTTTCCATGTCGATTCAGTATAGGCTTACTTAAAAGAGAAGGCACGCGATTTTATAGTGGGTTTTGGTTGGTTTTTATTCCTTTTTGTAGTAACATAACAGCCCTCAGATTAAGAAACTAATTAATATTAAGCCAGTAATTAAAATTTTACAAACCGGAAGCGACGTACGCGGTGCAAGTGACACACAATAACAACAGCATTACATGTGCTATATAGCTACGTTAAACCTATCATATCCGGGTCAAGTTCTTCTCTGAGTTTTTATATCAGACCGAATTACTATCGTTCAGCTTTGTACCAAATTACTCTAAGGAAGAACTAGAAGCCAGGAAGAAATATATAAGTAAAAGAGCGGTAGATACAACAGATGCGAATACGTATCCTTATAGACTTGTAATTTACAGTCAATATGCAGGCCTAGTCGCACGGAAAACAAGTCTTGGCATGGTGTAATAATGGCTTGAAATGTCAGATCGAATGACATGAAAACGTAAAAATCAATACAAAAATGCCCTCAAAATGGAAACGACGGTTTAATGTAACAGGTGTTTGCATGAATGGGAATCTAAAACTTTCCATATCAGTACTCCGTTTTGGGCTCTTGTTTCTGGGCTACCCTTACTGATACTGGGTTGGGGATCAGGGAAAAGCTCAGCGTCTTTCTCCCGTTGTTGACTGGCTGAACCCGAGGTAAAACTGACCTGCCTCCTTTCTGTCTAGGGTCGACGCTCCTCACGGTTCGCGAATATACTCCTTTTTATGCGAACTTTTTTTCTGGGCCATGTGGAAATACAAACGGTATACAGCATTCTTTTTAAACTTATTTTTGTTTACTTTAAATCGATCAATTCGAGCTGAAGATCCCTTTCATAATCGGATGGCACCCTCTCAAGTTCTTTCATCTGTCAAATAATGCGTTTACTGGCAAATCTTTGTTTCTGATTTTTACCAGCGACTGCCTTAAAAAAGCAGAATCTCTGAGGAAACAGTGAAAAGAAATTCTTTTTGCAATAACCAATTCATAATTGTCACATCCAGGCACAATTCCGGTCAGAAATGAGATATTCATACGTTTAACACTGCAATAGCATACGATATGTTGTGGGTCACTTGCACCACGTACGTCAATTCCGGTTTTTAATATTTTTATTACTGACTTAATTTTAATTAGTTCCTTGATCTGAGGGCTGTTATGTTACTAAAATGGTATTTAAAAACGACTAAAAAACTGTAAAACCCCGTGTCTGCTCCTTTAAGTGTCTGTGACCAAAGCGTGTTGCATGTACTTGTATGTAAAGTACAGTTATCGACAGTAATCTTTGGGAACTGGGAAACTGTTTTCGAATCCTTACGACATAACAGTTGTTGAAGACGTACATTTTCTTAAGCACACATATGTAACGGTTATTGTTTATAAAATTTACCCATATTAGCCTGACAAAATGTCGTAAGACAAAAAAATATCAAACGATAAAATGTTGTGATGTTAAACTATAGGCGTAAAAATATCGTACGAGATTTTATGGTCGAACTACATTTTGTGAAAGTGGCCACAGATCCTAACTCCGATCATTCTTAGTTCGTTGTAACGAACTGTACTGGACAGCTAATTAACACGGAAATCACCGGTCATTAAATAAGCGTATAACTAAAATATTCACATAAATGAGTAGAAGGCCGCCGGTCGCTAATTGGACTACCTAACGCACGTGTACCGGTCCCCGGATCTAGGCCGCGTTTTGATCCAAGGAATAGGAGAGATGTTCTCCATTTACCCCAAATATATCGGCAATGAAAATCACCATACATTGAGTAGGACGTTAGACGCCAATAAACCAACACAACGAGTATAACAAATTTGTGCGGATCAACTGCCACGCTTACTTGTAACTCGTGTATTTTGTTCGTTTTTAATTATACTACTTGGTTATTATAATGATACAATATAGGGGCATTGTTGTTTCACTTGAAGCGTATAAAAGTGGCCATTATAATATACCACCTTTTATCCGATAAATAAGTACATTTCAGTGTAATACAGCCATGTGATATCTGTTTCATATCTCCACATCTGGGATACAGTTTTCCCACGCTTTGATTGGTCACTTTCTGATCATTGATACAATTCAATCACTGAAAAGGTACAACCTACACGGATTATTTTATTTTACAACTTGCAAATGGCGTCTGCACTGTTCGAAACGACCACGTCTGACCATTTGGCAATCGCATCACATATCAGTACGTGTTCGTGTAATAAATCATCTTTTAATTTATGACAGGAAATTTAACACTTCTCTCGTTTTCCATCTGTCTTTCGATCCATTCAAACTTTCGTGCTGAAAGAATGAACCACTGACCTATATACAATGTCTTTATATAGGTCAATGATCAAGACACAATTCGATGTGTTTGGAAGTGTTCAAATCCTTGTAATGATTTGTAAATGGGTCAATAATAATTGTTAGACATTGACTCGAATTAAAACTATTTTTTGTTCTTTTGTATCATATTTCAGTTTAATAAATATTGCATTTCAACCGGCACTGTCTTCTATTACGCGGGCGTGATCACTCCAATGGACGCTTTTACACTGTGTTTGTACCAGGAAGTCTAAAATATTTTTAGACTCCCTTGTTTGAACCAATGCGCGCTTCTCGTTTCTCTCTGGACAGCGAAGCGACAATGTATATTGGTTTCTGATTAAAATTGCTACAAAAAGGCATTAATGGGATAAATATAATCTCAAATTCGTGACCCGGATATCAAATTTATGAAACTCGGGTAGTCATTTTCATTTATTCCGAGCCTTCATTTATTCATAAATGAAAATGACTACCCTCGTTTCATAAATTGATATCTACGGGTCACTCATTAGAGGTCCTCTATGTAGTTACTAAAATCTGTTTCATATCTAGGTCAGTTCGGCTTATAAAATATTTATTGGATGCACAATATAACTAAATATGTATGTTTTCTTAAGAAACAATAATATATGTGGAACAGAACAATACATGTAATTGTGTCCCGTGGCTGAAAGATTAGTTTGTGACTTCGTTGTTAAAAAGCCTCAACTTTTGTAATTATCCTGTCGACTTGTTTCGAGTAATTATACTTTAATGCAGATATAGTATTTATTTTCAGCGATGCCATATGTCGGGCAATATGCAGTATGTTATGAGCTTAGGTATACTGTCTTTATTTTATTCTCTAAACATTTAGTCGTCTGGCTAAGGGCAGTTTGTTTGCAGAGTAGCAATGCTGTCTCTTCTTAGCATTGGAGGAAGATTAACTTTCCAACAGTATAAAAATACATCACATCTCAGGATTGTGCTAGTGTCAATTATTGTTAGAATACACCGCCGTCATATAAGTGAAATACTTTTAAGAACGGCGTACAACACCAGTCAATCAATCTAAACATTGGACTAAACCACCGATATACAATTGAAACAGGTTTGTCCTTGAGCCGGGTTTTAAATGCAACTCAACTAACCATTGTTTAATCCTCTTTAAAAGGGACACATATATTTTAGAAATAAGTATCTTTGGTATCTTTGAGCGCCGAAAGCGTAGGTGTTTTTGCTGAATTAGTAAACAAATGATAACGTTTACAATATCATCCGCATGGCTTTACAATCGAGACAATTATGTTGTTCCTATTCACGTTTTTTAACGTTTCATTTATTTTAGTTAAGGCTAAAATTCGATTCCGTGAAGCGGTGTAATTGAATCATCTCCAGACTCTTTTAGTCACATGTCATTTCCGGGTTTCATCTCAAGCATATCATTTTAAATAGTTTTGTCACTCTTTCAGTTTTTATACCAACGGTGACGTTCTAAGACTCGCACTGTAAGTCCTGACTAATCAATTCCACAATCAACAGTTTCGCAGTAATTAGTTTGGTGATTTTTTGCTTCAACCCTTGATGATTATTTTGACCTTCCCATTCATTTCTACTGATGTGGAGCAATTTTTATGACTGCTTCACTCATTAGAAACCTGGGGACCGACTTTTGATGTAAAGAAGTGAATATAATGAACGGCTGTGGTGATTATATGATTTGAGGGTTTTTAACAAAGAGTTTTGGACATGTGTTGTCCCCGTTTGTGAAGAATCTTCAGCCAGTTAATTATAAAGTGCTCTGATCCGC
>JAQQZZ010051459.1:0-23386 GCA_030265115.1 Mopalia vespertina | reverse complement strand
GAGCGATCGGAAGCTTACTAATAAATAATTATTTAAACGTAAATTTAAAAAAAAAGAAGGTAATTAACCGAAGGCGTCCTGCAAAAATACAACAAAATGAACCCCTAAAAATTATCAATGTTGTTAATTTAATTGAGTGATTGCTTGGTTCGTCTGACGGTAAATGTGCAATCTTTAGTTGCTTTACAATGCAAGTGTTCCTCCACTGTCAAGCAAACACAATGCTTATTTATTTATTTATTTATTTATTTGTTTATTTAATGTTAGATCAACAGGATTAAATCCTAATTACAGATCATTGTCGAGCGTTATTGTGGGAGGAAAACTGGGAAAAAAATTAATACGGTCCGCGGAATCGAACCCGCGACTCCAGAGGTGTGGGGGAATGTGGGTCAGAAGCATACACTCTCTAAAGCTTACACTCTAGGTCACTCCGCCACGGAGGTGCCGTGGAGCGTAAGCGTATGCTCGAAACATACACTCTTTAACAGAGGACAAAGAATGGAAAACGGACGATTTATATCTATAGGAAGTCAACCAAAGGGAGGTGTACTCTTGGCAAACGAAAAAAAAAGAAGATAATCGATTGATTAGTGTTTTACGCCGAGCTGAGAGTATATCGCTTATATTCCAACAGTAAGCTACACTAGCAAAACCATTAATGTGAAGTGTCGCTTCAGTGGGGGCTGTCAGGATACTCACCTCTTCAAGTTGTAACTTTGGTGTAGTGCCTCTAGTACTGGAGCGGCGCCTCCCCTGTCTTCCCGTATCTTCCTTAACGTCCTGGTAACGGTTGTGGTGGGCGGGGCGACGAGTTTCAGGAATTAACGTCAACTATGGAGCGTAAAGTACATTTCAATGTTAGATATAGGTCTCAAATAAATTTTAGTGCAATACCACTGACGTCCTTACAAAGCGTAATATCAGCTTGACAGGTGCCAGGTTGTCTTTTAGAGGTAAATTGCCCAAGTTTTGCTCTCTGTTCTTAAATTGTATCCAAACAAATAGCGCCACCCCAATTGTCCCCTCATGGAATCGTGGTCATTTCGTAATATAAAGGTCCATTGAATGAATATCCATATTTAAGAACGCTTCAGAAAAAGGTTAATAAATGTCTTGCATGCATAAACTTAAAAGACATTATGAAGATTATAATTCTAGCGAAGATCTATGATCAACACATGAGTGGGTTTTAATGTTCAATGTATTTGCCCTAATCCTTCTATTTTTTGGGTCAAACTTAATTTTAAAAATTCACTTACGTCGCCGTCACTCATATCATCGTCATAGGACACCTTCTTTCGCTTTCTCTGAAAAACACAAATAATAAGATAGCTGATCGCATGTGTGAAATCTAAAGAAACAAAAGTTAATTTCACAGCATTTATAAGCGAATATCAGAGAATAACATTTGAAACATATTTGAGTTGAAAAAACTTTATTTAGATATGCCTTCAGGCTTTGCTAAGTAGATGGAAAGTTTTCATCGAACTGATGAGGCATCGATTTGACAAGCGTGAAAAATGAGTAAATAAACAATCATCAGACAAAGTAGATCATTTTTACGTCAACATTTAATTTTTGACTTCAGGTCTATTAATATCAGCAAATAAATTAATCTCCAATCTCCAATTATAAATATGAAGAAAAAAATAATCCGATGACTAAGTCATTAAAAAAAACCACACACACAAAAAGAAATTTTTGTGGTGTACCTATAGGACTACAAAATTCTTACCTTGTCTCCTTTTCTGTTTTTAGGGTTTCCCATATCATCATAATCATCGGATGTCAGACCTTGGACAGCTAAGCGACGCATGCGCATTTGTTCTATGCTTACACGCTCAGCTTCCTTTTTACTCAAGGATGCCTACACACAAAAAAACAAAGAAAGAAGTGAGTTCATACTGGCTTGTTCGTCAAGTAAAGGTGTCCGGTGGATAAGCCCAATAAAATATACTGGTTTCTGTTCATATTCTACATATTTGTAATGTACAATCGATCTAGCGCATGTCAGGACATCACTGGGCACTTTCCGTATCCGTACAGACATCTCCGATGTGAATGGAAGCAAAATGATTAGACGAAAACGTAGTTTAAACCGCCAGATAACTTGCAGCAAATCATACGAAATAACATAACAACCCAATGTGATTCGAAGCTTAGAGCACAACTAAACACTACACTATTCCTATGCCATGTTCAATTTGTTGTTGATAGAAAGAGGTGGTTTGTGATTTCGATTTAAACAATATGTAGATTCGATGACATCATCGACCATTGAACTCCGTTTAGAAGTAAATCTACCAGGGTCATATTACACTCGAGGTTATTTCGCCATGTGAATGGTGGAGACGGATCAGACATGTATACCCCAGGCGCCATGTGAATGGTGGAGACGGATCAGACATGTATACCCCGGGTAACATCCATTTTCTACAATCGCAGGAGTAAATTCAATAATAACACAAACAAATAAGTCAATAAACAAGATGACCACATATACTTGGAAACGCGTGTAAAGTAAACCAAGATACCAAATCCAAATGTATCTTCAGGAATCGCTTTGAACACTTATTCTGATTCATATTCTTCATATTCAACAACGAATAATTTTATAACAGAATAAAATAAATCCAGAAGAATGTAGTCTATAGATCATGGAAGGTATAACTACATTTTAATTATAAAACTCTGTGATTTGAATAATCTTTTATGGTGATCATGGCGACTTAGACAAGATTGTACATGATATACACATTTCACTGAAGTTTTCAAAAGCACGCTGTCTTCATCTTCAGCAATGGCCTCCGAAAAAGTCTTACCTCATATTCATGTTGTATATTTTTCTCCAGTTTTTGCATATATTTTTTATCGTTTAATTTGACGATATCCGTGCCCATCAGTCTCTCCAAACGCTGTTTTACGCGGGAATTCGCCGATGCACTGCAAGAAAAGAGACAAGTTCCCTTGTTTAACAAAGTTGATGTTGTTCGTTCGATTGGTGTTAAAAGGTCCGTACTTAGCGTTAGTTTGGTACGGTGTTCACATAAGCTCAAAGCACGGACGGTAAACAATTTTTCGCCACATACTATCAAAACGTACGCCACGTTTTATCGTTAGTGTGTACACTACAAAACTTGCTTTTAAGTCAGAATAAACATCATCCTGTACCGCCCCATCGGTATCATTAAAACTAACGATATTCTAACGTACATGTACTTAGCGTTCAACATGGAACGTTTAATGTTCCTCGCAGAAGTTTCCAGACCCATTAAAGACCTGTATTCAGACATCGATAACCATCAGATTAAAAGCAGGTGTTAATTAGTTCGCACGTGTTTTCTTTACGTATTGATTTAGATCTGGTATAAACTTGTGATACAGGGCATTAAATTACGTCCAAGTCTCTGGGAAGGTAACTGTCTCAATTAAAAAACAAACCAAAACAAAACGTTTGTTTGTTTTGTTGGCAAACAAAAAAAACATCGACGGAGAGTTACGGAAAACTTTCGTCTTCCCTCTACCAAATTTGAAGGAGCATGGAGCTTTTTGATTGGCTATTCTAGGCCAAGCAATGGACGACGTTTGTTAGAATCGGTTTGAACCAGTTTGTGATCGGACATTACCCAACCTCTCGGGAAAGATGGGTTCCGATCGGCGAGTTATCAGTGTCGCTTCGGGAAGACCGACATAACTATAGTTTGCAAATAAATTAAATCGTTAATACTTCGTTTACACGCAATTTAGGGACAAGAATCAATTTGAAACAGTTAAATGAACTTATTTAGCTTACTTAAAACAAGTCTTAACGGAGTATACACATTTTTGTTTATTATTTATAAGCCAGAAGCTGTAATCCACAAAGCCTTGTGCTATGTTTAGTGCTTCAACTGTTAAATGCTTCTTAAACAAGTTTTCTTAATGAGTCCAAATGTTTAAATTAAATTGAATAACTGTGTATAAATGCAAAGATTTACATGAATTTGACACCTTTGTTACGTTTATTTAGTGCCGTTTGTAATAGAGTATAATCAGGATTTAATTTAATATTCCATTGCAGCTATACTTCTATAAGGTAATAATCAGACTGGTAACAGGGGTAGCGACTATACGTATAAATACGACTCTGCTAACCAACCCCAGGCGTTCGTGTCACAATATAATTAAGAAGGACATAGCGATAAATTATATATTTGGCCAAAAAGACAAAAAAAAAATGTAACAGTTGGTTCCATTATAATTTTTTATGTTATGTCATCAAGTTGTTTTGCCTATGGGAGCTGAATTCGGCAATCGTATTTTCCCCCACTTCCCATTTCTCAGCTCAAAAACAAACGTCACATGCATGTATTAATTTTGCACAGCGACAGAATTAATAAAATAGGCAAACGGGAAACAATTACCCGCGACACCTCGAGTTTTTTTGTATCATCACTTGAGAAAATGTGTTATTGGGCTAGAAACGATGGCGCCTATAAACTTCCATAGTCGTTTAGTTTAAACAAAATTAAATGGTTTATAAGGCGTCGGGTTACAGTGTCAATCATGTACTGGCTGAACTCAGTTTAACGCTTCACAGTACACGGTATGGTTGCTTTAATTGGCAAACTGATCACAGGTTTGTTAATTCATGTGGGAAAGTATTCTCTGACACGCTTTCTAGCTCCATTAATAGTCCGTAGACAGTCTAACAATATGTTAAGCTATCATGTGTCTTTAGCCAGCGTCTTGTTTTGTACCATCCAGTTCCCGCGAGACCCCTTCTCCCAAATCGATAACAAGTTCTGGCCACCAATGCCTTCCCACCCCAACAAATCCGTATAAGCTAGGGCCTCTATTTTTTTCTTCCAGAAACCAACTTAACATTATTATACACTAACACAAAGATGAACCCTAAAATCAGATGGAAAAAATACCAATTGCTCAACTGCCCCTTTTGTTTATATTGTAATTTAGAGTAGTTTCAACTTTCAAACTTCACTTTATAACGTGATAAACATCGTAGGCCTACTGTCACTATCAACGCTTGTTCGATTGGCCTTTTACTTCGAAAGGTCGACAAATGTACCAATTTCCTTGATATTTCGAATTGTAACAAATACTGATCTACCCCAAAGCTGATCTGAACAATCTAATGTAGCATGTTATATCGGCCACTCTTACGGTCGCGAAAATTCAAACCATATAACAGTTTTAATTTGACATATTTAACAATAGTAACACAATGCCCGAATCCGCGAATTGAGATACAGTGAAAATATGTGAGAAGCAATTAATTGACGTTGAACAATTTCGTTAATTCACCGTGTTCCTCAATAGCGCTGCATGACTTATGGGCCTACGTACAGGCACTGAATCTGAAACGTTTAGTCATTTTGAGATTTTCACCGGATATAAAATTGACCGGTATAAATCTAGTTTTACTTAACAAAAGGCATACGACTCTTATCTACTGAGCTACAAGAGCAACAGTTAACGTTAGTAAATCCCCTCTGAGCCAAAGCAATCTAATAAAGGTCAGCGATCGATCTAACAGTGTTTGTCGGTAAACAGATTCAGCCGCTGATCAAACAAAACTGCGACACATGATTTGTGGCCTATCTTTATTAAATTTTATCTAGGTATTGAGCCATTATAACGTTTACCCGCGTCGCTAATACACAGATTGTATTGTATGGGTTTGATTGGTTGATTCGTGTCTAACGCAACTAATCGAGACAATGTGAGTTACGCGTGAGACTCTTTCCCTGATATCCAGTGTGTAAGGCAATCGTATTCTCGCTAGAGTTTCTATAGTGGACGAGACTAAGACAACTCTCGTACGCTATGCCTAACCATCGCGCATTAATTTCCGCCAATATTTGGGGCGACGAAAGTCACACCAGCAAAAAAAAAAAAAGAGAAGTGCAAACTAGATGGCCCGGGTGTATCTTAGAGTCAGTGTCTCGACGTAGGAAGTAGAATTGATTATATTTTAATATGTGTAAGGCTGTGCTTAGGTATCACTCAAATCCCAGTTACATAACGGCGATTTACCAGCAAGCAACACAATCATAACGTGGAGAATTAAATATAAATGCTCTTTCGAGAATGTAGTGTTTCACCACAGCATGGATATGTTCCAAAATGTTTTTCCATCACTCAAATTCTGTGCTAATAAATTATAATTATACAAAACGATTATAAATGTTTTTCTACATGTGCGGCGATGTGCTACAGTCACTTATACACTGACAAAAATATTCCTTAACATTTTAAGGAATAAGTTAAGAAATATTCCCCAAATAAAGCACCAGCGGAATATTCCATAAATTTCAAGGAATAGGACATGTACATTGTTTCGGGGCAAGGATAAGTCCAAATATAGTTATGGGTTATCCTTAACAGTTTACGAAATATCCCATAAAAGTGGAGGAAAATTCCAAATTAAAGGCGTTGTGGAATTTTTTGTTACACTGTATAACCCCCTACAGACTGCTGATTGTTTCTTACTAAGATTCGAATGTCACTAAACATTAATGACACTTGCACAGGGATGTCGATTAATACAATATATAAAAACCATACATCGTCTCATGTTATAGGGAAACTCCCAGAAACAAGTTTCACGATATCAAGATTTACGGCCGCCGGTGGCCCTATCGGATTGAGCAAGACTTAAACCCTACTTATACTGAACTGTAGCACAACGTTGCATTAGTCCACACAAATGTGTCCACATTACGTAGTGGCAGCGACAAAATAAATAATTTAAAAAAAATGAAAACATCCATTTAATTTATCGTAAAATTTTCCTTGCATGGGAATTCAATAGAATATTACGTCACATTGCTATGCCTGATCATAAAGTACACACAGTGGATTTGGTCTATAGATCACGTGGTTTTGTCCGCATGGTAACTTTGCCTAATAAGATTTAAATGAATTCTGTGTTAGTGGGTACAAAACCATGTTGGAACATTTATTAATTTAGGGTAAACCGTTTAAATCGGGTCATGCCAGTTAGCGTGATGGTCAAGGCAACCTTTCATCCTATGAAGTTGAAGTCATTCGTTCTGTTAACGATATCTTTATTGTTTGTTTATTGTTTATAAAGTGGTTCTTAAAAGTATATCACTTTGAAAGATGGCGGTTTTTCTCAGTGCGGGCTTTCGTAACCAAGGTATTTGCCAACATTTTGGTTAGACGTCCCACCCAGTCATATTAGACCGAAACCTCGCTAAGGATACCATAGCCGTATAGTTTAGTGCTATTGTGCGTTCAGTTAGCCAAACCATATCGCTATATTGTGCCTTCAGTAAGCCAAACCATATAGCTCTATTGTGCGTTCAGTTAGCCAAACCATATAGCTATATTGTGCCTTCAGTTAGCCAAACCATATAGCTCTATTGTGCATTCAGTTAGCCAAACCATATAGCTCTAGCGTGTCTTCAGTTAGCCAAACCATATAGCTCTATTGTGCCTTCAGTTAGCCAAACCATATAGTTCTATTGTGCCTTCAGTTAGCCAAACCATATAGCTTTATTGTGCATTCAGTTAGCCAAACCATATAGCTTTATTGCGCCTTCATTTAGCCAAACCATATAGTTCTATTGTGCCTTCAGTTAGCCAAAGCATATACTGTATTGTGCCTTCAGTTATCCAAACCATATAGCTTTATTGCGCCTTCAGTTAGCCAAACTATATAGCTTTATTGCGCCTTCAGTTAGCCAAACCATATAGCTCTGGTGTGCCTTCAGTTAGCCAAACCATGTAGCTCTATTGCGCCGATTGTTAGCCAAACCATATAGTTCTATTGTGCCTACAGTTAGCCAAACCATATAGCTCTATTGTACCTTCAGTTAGCCAAACCATATAGTTCTGTTGCGCTGATTGTTAGCTTTTGACATTTTAGATATTGAACTAAACATAAACACTTATTGACGTGGACTCGACATGAAAGATGCTGGAAATACATTTCATTTGCATCTGTAATCCTCTAAATCCGACGAATTCCACTACCCATCATTCTGTGACTCTTAACGATGTCCAATTATGTATCATCTCATCGGCAAAGCCTTTGTGATACTTTGTATTAATATATGAAATATCAAACACTAATACTCGGGGCAATGGAGTTAACCGAGGCCAGGTCCGACACTCCACACTGCAGTATACTCACACCTGGCCCAGTACTCGGATACTTCACTCACGTAGTGGAGTAATGTGTTTCGTATACATTTCAACTTTTGTGTTTTCAAGAAATTGATTTGAGATACGGCACAAATTTGTTTAAAATGTTGGGGTTTTTTCTTACCTACTCGAGCTAAACTCCGACTCGTGCAT
Organism: Mopalia vespertina; assembly: GCA_030265115.1. Lineage (NCBI taxonomy): Eukaryota > Metazoa > Mollusca > Polyplacophora > Chitonida > Mopaliidae > Mopalia > Mopalia vespertina. The sequence continues at coordinate 15,058 of JAQQZZ010051459.1, read as the reverse complement.
TCTGTATTGTGTTGGATCAAGGCATCTGTAATTATTAATAGTTTCTTCCAAATTAAACTTTGCTAATAACTTTCGAATAATCGCCTCCCGTCGTTTCTTAGTGGCATCATCCGTATCCCCTGGTTTGATTTCCACACCAATCTCTATTTCGCTTTCGCTTGACTCGGAGTCCGTGTCCGTATCTGGTCGCGGCTTTTTTTCTTTTTCCTCACTTTTTAAGACAATGGAAGAAATGGTGTGCGTTTCATCTTGCGTGTTGTTGTTGATTTCATCGCATGTACGTGGTAAAATTGACATCTTTGCAGTCCCGCAAACGCTATAGACGATTAACAAAGTGAAATTGACACGGAATCTTCAGCCTTCGTTACGTGGGGTAAATCTCCTAAAAATGGGGTTTTGTTTCCACATAACTACTAAAAATACCTGTACGCCTTTACCCTGTCAATGACTTGTATAAATAACTATTGTCTTCTCTCGAGATGTAGCCTAATGTATAGGTAGGTCACTCACTCATGACAGCTCGGGTTAAATATACCCATGGTAAACTTGTCAGAGTTTATCTAGATTGTGAGATGATTCGTCAAGTTTATAAATTATCAACATCCATCGGCAAGTGTAATTTAGCGTTGCTATAATAAAAAAAAAGTCACTTTGAGGCGAACGGAGGTCTAACATGGGCGGACCAACATTTCACTTAACTATTCGATAATCTGTTATCACACATCCATCTTGATCTCCGTTTAAACCTCTTATTTACTAAGGAGAAATCCTCCTATTTTATTTTTGACGTTTTGTTGATATGTATGTTCACCAGCTTTGTTCATGTCAAAACACTTCCTCACTGAAGGATACATAAAATGGTGAATATATAGTGTACTGGCTTGACATTGTGTTAAATTATTTACTAGGAGGTCGTGTTCATTTTAGAAGAGTCACGTGATAAGGCAGCCAACTTCAGATTGGCAACTTTGATTGTTTTCATATAGCAAGAAGGCGTAATGCTATAGTTGCATGGAACTGATCGTATTTGAGGTTTTACACTTTTTCCGAGGCAGAGTTGTGGAAAAGGGTTTATTCGCGCAACTAATGTGACGTCGCATACGACAATAAGATCGATTAAAAGTAAACATTTTGGTATTGTTTACACTCACGGTAAAATTTGTAGTAATAACATCAGTGGATCTCCCTCATTTGCGGCATTCTGATTGGTTTAGTGCGTTTTTAAGTTTTTGTGTGAGCAGCCAATCAAAACCCCGCGAATAAGATTTTCCTGTTCTATCAGTCATCACATACCCATTTTAACGCTCTCTGAAATACCGGAATATTTCCGGGCATGTTTTGGGTTGTGTACGGTCCCTCCCCCAACACGCCAGACACCATCCATTCCACCGCATACTTCATACACCCCCACCCCGTCATTCATCTGCCTCCCCTGCTCCAGTATACATCTTACCACCTTATCACACTAATATGACTTCATTTTCAGGGGAGAGATTTCTGAAGTTTACAGCTAAATACAAATCAATTCCTAGGTAGGCCTATTCGAGTTTGGTGTCAAATTACGCTTAATTCGTTAGTGTTTAACTGGTTCTCACGAAATCGATTCAACTGACAAGTACTCTGCAGTAGACGTTCTAATTCTTTGTAAATACATTTCCCTGGATTGATTGAAGGAAATTTGAACTTTTTCTGTTCAAGTATACTTGACAAATGTAGAATAAAGAATCATTATTATGCAAGTGATAGAGGTGGCTGGAAACGGGGTAGGGGCATCGATAAACATAATTATAAACCCCTCAATGTTGAACATTTCATTCGTGCTACCTTTAGCGCGAGGTCGCAATTGATCTTTTTTTGTTCGTTGTTTATTTGCCTTATATTTGATTACCTTTGGTGTCAGCTGAACAACGGAAGACTCTACGCTCCTTCAAAGTATAGCAACACCGTTTATTAATATCAATTATTCTAAAAAATTGAACAAGAAATAAACAGATTTTATTTAAGACATCTGACATAAATACAGCGGCGGATCGCCCACTACTGAATATCTCAATATTTTTGAGATATCTTTGCATATTTTTCAGATCTGAGAAAGAAAAAAAAACCCAGATATACATAGCTCTTCGGCTTTGTGTTCTCGCAAACGTAGATTTGGACAAGATTCTATTCCAAACGACTTTGATTGGCTGATTTACAATAACCAATCACATGATAAGCCGCTCTACAAATTTGATAATGGTAAGTCGATGATTTTCACTGACTCGCCGTGTTATTTCATTTTTCGTCCTTCCATTAAACCCTCGGATAGAGGTTTACTATTAGTTGGTAATTGTCACTTATATTCGATCAGAAGTGGAACGGCTCATTTCTATTTTGTTCTTATTATAGTAGTGCAGTTCTTCCCCGAAATGGGTTGCTGATTGAATCGTTAAGCTTTTGTTGCCGATTGTTTAGAATTTAACATAGAAAACAAATTGTGCGATAACGGATGCATGTCGATTACCTTTCCATGGTGAAAAGGGCGCTTGTAAAATCGTATATAAGGTGCGTAACCGTGCTGAGAAAACTGCACACAGTGTTTGGTTTTGTTTGGTGCACTGCATGGAGGCTTTAAGTCTAAGCCTCTCGGGAAGGAAGTATCATTCAATTTTCAAAGACTGGATTAGCTGTTGTTATATGACAATGCGAACAAATATATTTATGTATATTTGGGAGCTTAATTATTTAGATCCCCATTCTGATTGCACACATCGCTGTGTGATCACTTCCCCCGTTCGTGATAGGTGTATGTGTATGTTTGAAAATTGTCTATTTTGTTCGCGGGAAGCCTATTTACCGCCGTCTTCCGTAAACATAAACATAAACAAACCCAACAAATTCCAAATGGCTTAAAACAGGCAAATTTTGATTTTGTAGTTCACTACCGTTATGAAGCCTCAAAGGTGAATATTGTGGAATCACAAATCACGGAGACTTAGTCTAAATGACGACGATTGTAAGACATCCGAGGTGATGTGTGCAGAACGATAAGGAGCTTCCGGGTTCAGCAATACCCGTTCCCTTTCCACCCGTCATGTCCGCTGATTATTCGTCATAGCCATCAAGGCATCGAAAGTAAAAATGTATATTGGCACAAAAATTAGAATTTCTACATGGAATCGTTTAAGGGTTGACTGATGTTTTGTAAACTGATATGATGTTCTAGCCAATTAAACGCGCCTGCTTCAACAGAGCTGTACATCAGAGAAAGCAATTATTCTGTCCGGGTTAGTTACAAGTAAGCTGTTTCTTGTTACAACAGACGTTTCGGTGCTGTCGAGCCTGAACGTAATTGGCCAATGATCACTCAGTGTTTCCGCCCGATCGTTAAAACCAAAATAATAAACAAAGACCTTTTTACGTCTATTTCTGCTTTGTAATCTAATTCGTCTCACTGCAAGCAATTTTATCTTTCATATTTGCTTAGATTTTGTATCCATTCCATGCTGGTTTTAGGCCAACTGTATTTCTCCAGCTTTCAGATAGAACATACCATTTGGTCACAAAGTTCCATTACTGCAGGCATACACGTGGTTATTTCATTCTCAACCGAGATGTCACCCCTATGCTAGCTAGTGCGATAGTAGCGACAGTGCGAAACCTAGACAACATCGTCTCTCCAATAGAACGTTATTTCCTATGCCGTTTAAAACATCGGATCTCAGAAAATCCTCTAATTCAGCATGTTAAGTAACGAGTAAGGGCTCAATCGAAGATAATATTCACAGTGACTAACTATAAATCTAATTTCTATTTGCCAGCTCAACAGTTTTTATTTCAACGGCGAAGAAGATATAGTTCTCCGAGATTGACCAATTTATAAAAAAAAACATTTCACAATGTCACTCTCCTGCCTATACACATCGACAATTATTAAATGTCACAGGAAAGTGGCTGCCACTAGTGAGGTAGCGACTAACATATGCACGGGACATCTCAATATAATGGAGATAATATGTCCTTATTTAACACGTTTATTCGACTGTATGGTGTACGTCAATCAGACAATTCTTGATTAGAACAAAGGGAGATAATATGTCCTCATTTTACACGTTTATTCGACTGTATGGTGTACGCCAATTAGACAATTCGTGATTAGAACAAAGGGAGATAATATGTCCTTATTTAACACGTTTATTCGAATTTATGGTGTACGCCAATCAGACAATTCGTGATAAGAACAAAGGGAGATAATATGTCCTTATTTAACACGTTTATTCGACTGTATGGTGTACGCCAATCAGACAATTCATGATTAGAACAAAGGGAGATAATATGTCCTTATTTAACACGTTTATTCGGCTGTATGGTGTACGCCAATCAGACAATTGGTGATTAGAACAAAGGGAGATAATATGTCCTTATTTAACACGTTTATTCGACTGTATGGTGTACGCCAATCAGACAATTCGTGATTAGAACAAAGGGGAATAATCTGTCCTTATTTAACACGTTTATTCGACTGTATGGTGTACGCCAATCAGACAATTCGTGATTAGAACAAAGGGTGATAATATGTCCTTATTTAACACGTTTATTCGACTGTATGGTGTACGCCAATCAGACAATTCGTGATAAGAACAAAGGGGAATAATCTGTCCTTATTTAACATGTTTATTCGACTGATTGCTTTGCGCACATAATTGTTATAAGAACAAAATGGCACAAATCGACGCGAAAAGTGCATGCCAGAGTAACAAACGGACATTGTGTCTAATTGGTTGAATGGCTGATATGGCGGTCAGAGGTCGATTTAGAGGAGGCGAGACTCATGAGATCCACAACTGACTTTCAGTGTAAAAGCATGTCGGAACTGTCAGAATCGGATAACGTCGAAGCGAATTTTCGCTCGGATAGTGTATGTTAGAAAGTAAACAAAATTTGTATTGGACAAGCGTGGTATATCGGATAATTAAAGAATCGAAGCGCTCTGTGTAAGAAATTATCAATTATTGTAATTATTTTCCAGATAAGTCATTTAATCCGACAGATTACATAGCCATGCATGTTAGTCGGTACATCCGTCATGACGTTAATTTAAGCGTTATATTTAGGGTTATGGCTAGGTTGGTTTAGAGTTTAGAGTTAAGAGTTAGGCTATGGGTTAGTTTTAGGGTTAGGTCGAGTATTAACCCTATAACCCAAAATTTACGTTTTGTCCTATATGACGTACATACCTATTATTCATACAAATGGTTGAGTATAAATTGGAATAGTTCACATGACATGAGGTTTTCGTGGATTGATTGCGCCACAAAACTCTCACTCGCGGCCTATGATTGTTTTCGTCTACTGTAACATTTTTGAGCTGATGTCGATATTCCCGATAAGTTGAGACAATAACATAATAGGTGATTGAGACTCGACAAAGCACACACTCGGACACACATAATGGGTGATTGAGACTCGACAAAGCACACACAAATGCATCCTCCCAACACGATTCATCTCACATTAGACCTTTGTTTATGGTTTAGTGGTTCGATCGATTAATTGATTTGCATTTTACACCGTATTTAAGGGTATTTCACCGTATAATGCCGGTGTACTCCAGACGAAAATAGCGACAAGAACATTACCATAGAAAGTAAACATGTTATGTTCTGTTGGAAAACCAATTTTAAAAGTCAAATCGTGCATCATGTTAAGGCTTATATCCTAATGTCTTTAAAAGATTATTGTACTTGGGCTAGAAGGCCATTCTATCAAGTCGATACCAGTGTTATTTCGTAAAGACTCCTGACAGTCGTGCACCATCTTCGCGAGATAAGGTGGGTCTTGATTAGAAGCTCTATTCCTCATCCTGTCATGCTTGCGCCATATACCCGGTCAAACAAGGAGATAACCGACCTTAATGGAGTGATCAAAGATATAAACCACGCGTAGTCATGGTGCAGCCGAATATCCCATTGTTCAAGGCCTGACCAATTTAAACTGTCATTCTAACTCTCATTAATCATCGGCTATGAACAAATTTTTTTTTTATAGCCTCTGATAAAAGAAGGCACATTTCTCGAGGACTGCTTGAACAGGGTTTATTTTTAAACATCAAATCAAAATCTTCCCTTTATTCGCCGTTTCTAGTATGAATCTGCACACAGACTTTGATTGGTTACCGACACAGTTGTTTTTCAAAAAGCCAGTTAAACGGCCTCGATCTTAGATATGACATAAACAACTGCAACCTGAAACGACCTAAATGACATGGCCTACTTGATCCTGTTCGCAGTGACCCTGTTTTGGTCATCCTCAAAGAAACCATCTCGTTTTGTTAGCGGATAAAACCAAGTGATCTGCTTATATCAATATACGCTGATTAATGGGCGTAAGTCTCTGGCAACTTCTCGCCTCATGATGCTACCTCTGTAACAAATCACTAGATAATTGTCCGCTAATTAGCCCGACTCAGAGAACAACTGACTCACTTGTGTACAACAACGTACTGATTAAAACAATACCATTGCATCGTACAAAATATGCATTTCCACCAAACTGAATAAAATCGCATTTATGTCTGTACATACAGCATATATATGCAAGCACATGCCTTTTATGTGTATTTTTATTATAATATGTAATTCGAATCCAGATTAGTTTGTTTGTTTGATTGAGGTTTTACGCCATGCTAACGGTTATTTCACTTGAATGTACCTATAAGTAAATAAACTGTGTTATTGTATCAACTAACATACACCAAAAACCCTTGAAACATATGAGCTAAATTAAAGTTATATATCAAACTAGATTTAGTGTATATACCTGTACATACCAATACAGGTAAAATGTGTCGGATAAAAATAGAATTATACTTACTCAGGTCTGTAAATTAAGCGATCCAACAAGGGGTCGTATTTATAATCACCCATATTGAAATTGTCTAAATATTCCTTATTTCAACTTCTATTATAAAACATATGACAATGACAAAAACGTTGCAGTAGTCATATAGAAGCTCCCCGATCGGCCATATTTAAGATATATGTACAACTACATTGACACTGTATCTGGGTATACAGGCAATAAAAACACTGTTACTATCAATGAATGTAAGTTGAGTGGGCCATAACTATTAGATATCAACTTGGTAGGTAGGCGTACACATGTAAACTATATAGGCCTACTAAAACAGAATGCAGTGTACACCATGCTTAAAACATGCCCGTGGTCAATTGTACGTGAAGATATTAAATTGACAGCTTGTGTGGTTAAGAAAGCTCTTACTAAATAAATATATTTGCTGTTATTGAAAGACTTCATTCATTGTAATGAAAACATGCGAATGCCGCGATCAATGCGTCGAACGCTTCCGAAAGAAATGCTATTGTCAAACCTTTACGAGATTTCGCACCCTTTTGTGTAGCTCTTTTGTGTAAGAGGTGTATTTGAATGCTAACGACACTTTCACCGCTGTCATGACACCCACGCCCTACTAAACGCATGCGTATAAACGCAGTCACGTGCTTAGTTGACAAAGAATAGTTGCATAAGAATGTACATAGTGATCGAAAACAAGCTTCTCCAGGAACTAGTAGTTTGAGAATGGAGCACGAAGCTTCCCTATATATGGACACTAAAAGCGGCCATGTGCGTAAAGCTATCAAAGTCTGAGGATTATAATCAGGGACGTTACAAAGTATAAAACTAACGCACTGCAGATTGTAGAACACTTTAAAGAAACGGCGAAAGTGCTATGTTAAAACTCAGAATGGATTTGCTTTGCCCTTGCTACTATCTTGCATTTTTTTAGATTTGCTTTGCACTTTCGCCATCTTGGTTGTTCGCCATTCGCATATAATCGTCTAGGTGCGAACACGTATCGTGTTGAATCATAGCTATCGCTTTTAAATTCTCTGAGCTTTTCTTTGAATATTCACTAGCGTGTTCAATACATAAAACAATCACTTATGCAAATTGAATTATATGACAAGCATTTCAGGTGGGGTTTTAGGATTTTGAGACCAATTACCACCATCATCCGCGATGAGGATCACGTGACTAGCAGACGTACATGTAGTCCGGTACCATGCCCCTAAAACGTATACCTTGGTAGGGCGTACACTCGTTACTTTTAATAACCATTGGAGTTTAGGGGCAGGTTCCCAGACCAAAGCAGACATGTCGCGCCCAATATCGAGATAGCCGCTGAAAGACAATTTAAATTGGGCAAAAATGAGAATTGGAAGGGGGTGCTGCTGAGAAATAATTGATTTTACGTGGATATGGGCGTAGAGTGGTCGTTTTATGGATCAATCTAACCCTCACATGTTCAGGGAAGAAAACGAGATGGTTTAAATCAAGGGAAAAAAATTTGTATATATCGGAAGATAAATTGCAGAAATATGGTAGAGTTCGCTTAAATCAAAGGGTCAGGAAGACTCCTGGAGTGTAGTCTAGCTAGTATAGTCATCTTTCTGCAGGTCAAAAACGCAAATTCAATTTCGTTCATTGGACCTGAGAGATAAGGTGATGGGATAAAAATCCAGAAACGCAACCCTATGTCCGAGTCGATCGCACCCTAATTGAGGGGTAACTATCCATATAAACCATACTATATCTCACTTGCGATCTTAACTGGTAAGCAGACAGCTCACCAATTCTTGGAATCAACAATGTCATCGGAACTAGTCTACGCTGTACTTACATAACGCTCCATTTTATTGTTAATTTGCAGCAAGTTGTAGTTATTATCGATAATAATAATTTTCTGTGTATATTTTTTACTTCGGAATATATCCAACCCATATGAGTTTTATTACATCCATTTATTGCCTATATATATCTTTAACACTTATTTCATCCATGAAGCAATACATTAATTTCAGGATTTTGAGTCTCTTGTAATAAACAAAATTTATGAGCAAGCTATACTCAAGACTCTTACATAAACTAATTAATATGTAAAGTAATTTTTAGTGGCATACTCGCGGTTATATCGAGGTGTTCATTGTAATATTACAGTTGTTTGAGATTTGTTATCGTTATTTTTGCTATATCCTATTGTTCATGGTTTATTCGAGGAGACAATCGCGTAGTCTTTGGACTTTGTGTAATTATATTTAAATAAACACAAAATCAAATTAACTTAACACTGGGTTTGATTCACATGTTCTGACTTAAATCAAACAAGGAAATCAGCAATTATTAATTCATGTATTGATTGTGAAGTTTGTTTCTTGGTCTTTTTATTACTAATAAATCAAATGGTAATAATGCCCAGATATTAAATGTCTAATTCAAAAGAGAACGGTTTGACTGGTCTGCAGAATCGGCCCCCGTAATTGTACGCAGGCCAACACAAACTACAAGAATTACTCACCCGATCTCATCGTACGGCACCTCAATAATGCTCATCCTGCGGATCTTATCAGAACATTTCGTCAATTCGTCCTTTTTAACCATCTTTTGTGAATAGGCAACCTACTTCAAACAAACAAGGTTAAAGGAAAGTGCAAAGTAGGAAGACTGATGTAGTACCCAACGTCTACTCTCTACGCAATGCGATTATGTCGTCAACCAAAGGTCAAAGGCTTAGAGACGTAACTTACGCATCAATACAGACGTCAGACCATTGTTACGCTGCTAACTCACCTACGCCACAGAGGGTATAGAGAACGTCATTTATTAAATAGATATGAATACCAATGATAACGTCACGTAAATGTATGATCTACCAACGATACGACGCTCGGGTGTAATTTACACTGGGCACTGTACGACACGTTTCCTTCCTATATGCTTTGACGATCGTATTTTCGCGACAGTTCTATAGTGGACGAGACTACGACAACTATCGTATGCCATCGCGCATTAATTTCCGCCAATATTTGCCAGTATGAACTTTATAACATAAAAAAGGTAGTGTTCTACATTCTACGTCCCGTGTGAACTTGGCTTTGCTTGACAATACATGCCGTTCAAATAAAGAGGACACACAAAAGCACATTTTTAGAGGCTGACTGATGATTTGTTAATGGAAAACAACTTCTATTTATTATCAAGCGAGGTTTCGGTGCAAATCCTACGTATAGCACCTGTCATCATTATAATAATGCCCAAATATTACAAGTTTAAACTGAAAACAGTTTATTTAAGCATAAAAATGCTTGTAGAATCGGGTCGAATTGAACAGTGCTATTAAATTTATCCCTGGGTCACACGCCGTTTAAAATGTATCTCTATAACCCCAGATGTTTTCGTCTAATGTGACACTAGGGACTAATCTTGGTTTTCGGTAACCGTTCCTGAACCATACGATAGGTACATTTCCGAAGGAAAAATCCTAACTTACAAATGTTGAACTACTTAAGTTGATTAAGATGTTGATTGATTGACCTTGTCAGGCTTATTAACCAATTAAAAAGTTGAATCATATTTTTAATTTTATTATGTTTTGTACCATATACTTGGGTGATTTTGGAGATCTACCAAGAAAGGGCTCGATAAAAGTTGCCCCGTATGGTTGTGCATGTGTTGGGTTTGTGGCCGGCAGATACAGCGCGCTAAACGATCTGCAGTAACGTGCGGAATGAAATTCAGATTCAATATCACAACAAAATTGGTCTTAAATTGTTAGACTTTATACCTGCCTTTTTTACTTCAATTAAAATAATATACAATTCACTCCTCATTATTTTTTTGCAGAGTTGACTTAAAAGTAGAAATAATTTAGTAAAATGCGTTCTCATAAACATTCGTTTTCCATTTGCTGATGTGATTTCATCATTACGATCATTTTGTAATCATCAAGTATAATTTAGCTATTAGCGACGACTTAAACTTTGGGATTAACACGCGTCATCACGTGAGTCATGTGGCTGAGATCTTTAATCTACGCCACGCTTGCGGAAAAGTCCAGCTTCTTTAAAAATGTGTAAATTTGTTAAGCCGGTAAAAAAAAAACAAATGAACTGTAAATCGCTTTAGTAACTTTAACAAAAACATACATTGCTCTTAAGCTATCTGACATCAGTAAACTTATGTATCGGTGTTTTGCAGTTGTGATTTGCCGGATGACAGCCTTTCAATCTACGGCACTGTGCTGAATATCACTACATAATGTCGTCCCGGTTAATGACCAAGCTGTCTATTCCTTATAAATGGAGGCAGGGCGGCAACCTCTTAAATCAAATGACAGATCTGAACCATTTCGTTCAATCTTAACAAGTATAGTCCAACTTTTTGCAAGTATCTACCGCCATCTGCTGTCAAATGTCTCATTACCGTATTTTAAACGAAGTTTCGTATTCCATTTTAATGTGAAACCTAACTTATTTTAAAACAAAAATACTGATCACGATTTTTTGTACCAGGTGTTTAAAAGTTTTATCTCGCGAAGAATACGCGACAAGCGTAACTTGCTTTTAAGCAAAACCCATAAATTCAAAACTAAAAGTCAAAGTTACTTATTAGAAGCAGCACAAATGTATTGTTTTTGTTTTTGTGAAAATATCCATTTATTGATCAATTTATTAATTGGTTGATTGATTTATTTAATTGGAGTTCATTTGTATGTAAACGGAGTTTATATTTACATGTCACTGTCAATAGAATTGTACACGATTACTAGGTTTCCTCCCGGTTTTATATCGTATTTAAGCAAGGAACATTGTGACATGGACAATTCATCGTCATATACGATTGAGTTCGACGTTAAACCCTAATCAAACAAACAAACAAACAAACAAACAAACAAACAAACAAACAAACAAACAAACAAACAAACAAACAAACAACAGACAGACAGACAAACAAACAAACAAACAAACAAACAAACAAACAAACAAACAAACAAACAAACAAACAAACAAACAAACAAACAAACAGACAAACAAACAAACAAATCAAGGGGATACAAAAGCAAAAGGAAAAGGTCAAAGGTCAAAGGTTACAATTTGAAGGTTTGCAATTTTATATGAATGAAACACTTCGCACGTGAGGGCGCACAGCACGTCACCAGAAAATTTCGACTGGGCGTTAAATGATGACATATTTTCTCGACATGACGTTATTGGATGCAGTTTCAAAAAGTCGATATGCAAATAAAACCAATAATAAACAGCACAGATTTAATTAAATATAAAGCAGTGAGTAGGCCTACGCCAGTGAAAATTGTGATGTAGAATTGGAAATAGGAAAATGATATTAAGGCCGATTAATATTGGTGGGTCCCCAAGATTTCACCTGTTATGTCTGGACGAGCAATCTTGTTTTTCATAGGCTGACTTCCATTGTTTCTTTTTTTATCGCGAGACACGTGCGAGGTTTTGGATGCTAACTATTCAAAACCAATCGGAAAACTGGGTAAAATGGCGTCGACATACACACGGGCACAGGACACCCTTTCCAAAACTTCATGAGACAAATTCTTATCGTAAATGACGTCGTCCCATGTTACATGTCCATACGGTGACATTTACGAAAAAACAATATTCGTACGAAGTTTCATGAAACTGTGCGCAGATTCGGAGATCTCCGTCATAAAACGGAATATAACCCGAGTTAGTGACGCTGGAAACGAACGTGCCATTTTGAATAGGCTGTAATCATCGTGGGGTTATTGATACAGACGAACAGTCAATTGTGCAAATTGAACTTATTATAGTGATTGACGTTAATGTTATATATCATATACCAAATAGTCGATGTTATACCAATAAATGTGAGCTTTTATTAAATATAATATCTGGTAATAAATGTGCACATTTGGACAATTGGCCTAACCCTCCTTGGCGATTTATGTAGTGTATTATTTGGATCAAAACATCGAAATTAACTCCATAAAGCTATAAAGTAACAAAAGCAGGGGATGGATTGTTTACACACCTGACGGATTCTCATATAAAAAGGATGATCAGTTTTGGACCAGCTCACTACGTTGCAAGTTTTCGGTTTAAAGTATCAAGGCAAATTGGACAATGGCGTTTCATAGGAATATGAGAGCAACTGCTCTTTATGCAATTTTGCTTCTGCCAATTTGCCTGCAGGTGAGTTCAATTTTCATCTTCAAAAACTACTAACGCTTGCTTTTTTTTTTTTTTTTAAATTTTTTTTTTATAACATTTCCTCATTGAACAAATGATTTGAGGCCACAGCTTTTCTTGGAAAAATGATTTTAAGTTGTCTATTCTATAGTATAGCTTTTGCTAGAGAAACGGCAGACAATTATTTTTCTTGACTACAGGGTGATTTCTTCCACAATTTGGGGGACAAACCGCTAAAAACTAAGAATGAATGAATGAATGAATGAATGAATGAATGAATGAATGAATGAATCAATGAATTAATGAATCAATGAATCAATGAATGAAACTTCCAATACAGAAAAACTAAAGACTACAACTGTTACGAAGTAGTATTTAAACTTAGGTGAAACTTAAAACCCACTCACCTAAATAACCCAATACCATTATGCCATTATCACCACACCCAATAATCAAATCAGGTCGTATAATTGAATTAAGACGGCTAATTGTGCTATAAGTTTTTTCACCGAACCCTCTAATTAAATGCTAGCTAAAAAAAGAAGAAAGATTTGAATTAACCAGTTAACGTTTAAAAATTCTATAGAACTGCCACGTCCCCAATCTGAGCTAGAAGCATTTCCCTTTGTTTTGAGATAGACAACATACAGATTAAACACTAACATACATGTATCTTCTTTTGACAGGGGCGTGTTATCCGAATTCGTGAGTACATCTTTTCATAAATGTGGAAGTAGATTAGAAATAGTTTTCAAATGTATACATTCTGGTCAGTGCCTGGTAAAATTACCTTTAGGTTTGACAAAGTTCCTTTTGAGTAAGGGTTAGGGTAAGTTTTCCGATGGTAAGGTTTATATTTTTAAAGTTACATACTCGTTAGGTTTAGGGAAAGTTACATTTGGGTTAAGTTTCCGAACAGTTACCGTGGGGTAAGGGTTATTCAAAGTTAGCTTCGGGAAACCTTAGGCAAAATTTATTACGGGTTGCGTTAGCCAAAGTTACCTTATGTTAAGGGTAAAGCAACGCTTCCTTCGGGTTTAGGTTAAGGAAAGTTGTCTTCCGTATATGGCGTGAGTTTAAATTAATTATGTTTAAGACAACGTTCTCTTCAATTTTGGCTAAAGAAAGTTGTATTCCGTATAGGGTGTGAGTTTAAATTACATATGGTTAAGGCAACGTTACCTTCGGTTTAGGTTAAGGAAAGTTGCCTTCCGTATGCGGTGAGATTAAATAACCTATGGTTAAGGCAACGTTCCCCTAAGTTTAGGTGAAGTTCAGGGGCCGGTTGCTCAAAGCTCTGTTAAGTTCTGTCTGTTAGATGACGTTACGTTACAATGAATTTCTATTATGACGTGACGTTAATTTCTTTGTGACGAACGTCATCTTACTGGCTGGTAGGCTAAGGGAGCTTTGAACAACCGGCTCCAGACCAATTCACAGCGGACGCGACGCGACGTCGCGGTGCTGTCACGCTGCACGAAATAATGTATAGCACTACTTTTTATGTAATGCAATTCATATAGAGGATATTGTCTCTGCAGTCGCCTGCTGTGTAACGTAACATGATGGCCTTATTCTTTTCCATTGTGACGTCATTGTCTGAGAGAGTCAACCAATAACAAAACATAGGAATGAAACATATCACGCAGTGCCCAGTGTGAACTAGACCCAAGCAACGCGACATCGCGCCGCGTCTGGTGTGAATTGGTTTGTTTGTTTGATTGGAGTTTAACGCCATACTTAGGTTATTTCTCCAACATGACGGCGTGTCAGTCCAATGAGTTAAGGAAACCACCCTCGACACCACTGGCAATAAACAAAAAAAGACGGGACAAATACAGGACAACGACAGGACGCAATACAGACACCACAAACAGATCGGCTTCATGATCCCCTGTAGCTCTGAGAGCACCTTTGCATCAGGAAGTTCCCTCCAACCATGAAGCTATAAAGAGAAGGAGGCACAACTGACCCACATCAAAGTGCCCTATGATCGATTCCGACACAGCTGGACTTGAGGGATTAGCATTGGAAGTGTG
>JAQQZZ010051448.1:0-10068 GCA_030265115.1 Mopalia vespertina | reverse complement strand
CATCTGGTATGTGATATATGTACATATGTGGATTTTTTTTATTCTTTGGCGGGGGGGGGGGGCATTATTTGCAAAAACAATGACTGTAACAACAAAAAGACCAGTTTATCTATTATAAAAGCCTTGAATCGAACTGATCAGTTTTTCAAAATTAGCTTTAAACAAGTTAAATGCGTTTTACACTCGAAAAAAATTTGTCAACACGCTTGGTTGGTTAGGTTTTAGATTCCTTTTGAAATTCCTTTTCACATATGTGAAATATTTAGGTATTTGTTTTTATTTTCATTATCTGAAAAAGAATTTCAAATATGTTGAGAAGAATTGTACCCATGTTGAAAATAATTCTACATATATAAAATACAATTTAATTTTACATATGTGAAATTGTTTTCACATAAGTAGAAATTATTTTACATATCTAAAAAAAATTGCACAGGGTAAAATAAAATCAAAACTAATTCGACATATGTAGAACAAAGGTAGACATGATAAAACGGCTTAGTAGAGTAAACTTACAGCTCCAATAAAAGATACACATGGATACATGGTGATTCAATATGTATATATATTCAATATATGTCAAGAATTCTTGACAATGGTTTTAAAATAAACCGAAATATTGAATGACCATGTATCCATGTGTATGTTTTATTGGAGTTGTAAGTTTACTCTACTTTGTGAAACTCATCAGTGGGAATTATGCTATAGAACGGCTTGTCAAAGTGAATCGCTTTGTTACTGAAAAGTGCAGTTAAAAGATAAATGTCTTACCCCAGCCTATGAGTATATACCAGCCTACTCGACTTCTGTCTGATAAGACCATGACGAAGATAAGATTGTGCAGATATAGACCCTCCACAAATATCCACACGTAATTAGCTCCCAGGGAGTAATGGAATACAGTGAACAGCAACTTACATTGCCAATGCTGAAAGTAAAATAAAGAGATATGAATACCGCGTTACACAAAATCCAACGACCACAGACGGAACTAGACAAGTCTTTTCTGGGGAAGATATATAATAAAGTTAACGCATGATGTTGAAATGTTCATGGAAATGCACAGTTCTTTAATTCTATTTCACCTATAACCGGGTTGGTATGATACTTGAACACCCGTATTTTCTTCCTGAATACCGTTGATGAGGTCCTCCGCACACCCGTGTAATAGAACAAACCAATGGAATTGATAAGCCCATCTACTTTGATGCTAAAGACTATCCTAGTTGTGTTGTCATCACGCGGTACTATTTAATTCACCCACTGCTGATTTGGGACTTGAGCAATGATTCCTTTTCGAAGCCAAAACAGTTCAAATTGTTAGTAGAATCACTTTTCTTGGATTATGTTACCGTGCTATAACGTATATAATAAAAAGCACTAAGTGTTTCGTCTTCGTGGTAAAATTGTATCTAAATATGTGTAAATACAATCTATATATTTTAATTTGTATTCTTGACGAAGAAAACGTTACATGTGTTTAATATTGGTGCTTTACCGTAATAAATGAACTACTTGATGTACTAGAATCGAAATATGCACAGGTTTATGGCAAAGGTTTGCTTTTATTTGACTTATGTACAATTCTTTCTCACATATGTGAAATTCTTTTTTACTTATGTTTAAAAGATTTTCAATTATGTAAAAAAAACAATTTCACATTGTAACATAAAAGTTTATATTACATATGTAGAATTCTTTTCATCACATGTCAAATTCTTTTCAACAAATGCGAAATTCTTTTTCACATAAGTAAAATAAAACACAAAAACCTAACTATTTCACATATGTGAAAAAGAATTTCACTTATGTAAAATAAACTTTTATTTTACATATGTAAGAAAGTGTTTCACTTATTAAAACTACTGAGAAACGATTTCTCCCCACATCAAGAGACCGTATCCAACCTTTGTTTGTGTTCCTATTGTCTTGTGTAGACTTTCAAGACAATTGCAAAGACGATAGGAGTATATTCCACTGACAGGCTAAGTGATAGCACATAATGTGCAAGTTTAGCATCAGCAGGACACACAACCAAGTCTAGACAGTTGATCAGGAATTGGTCGCCCTGCAACGAGATTACAACAACCACAAAGCAAAGCGCAGACTGCCAAAAGTCGAATAGCGACTTGCACTTGCATATATTTACAGTTCAACAACGGCTGAAACACAAAACCATACTTTCTATCCTTAAAAATGCCAAGTACGTGACAAATAAAAGTGATTATTATATCCGGCGACGTGTTTATTCTTATTCAGTATTTTTATTGTAGTTTACATCAGATTATTTTTCCGATGAATCAGACGCTGTAATGCGTCTGAAATCTATCGCAATTGTAGGCCTATTAAAGAAATGTTGTTTCCCTGATTTTTCCTGAAAATAGCAATTGCTTTGCGAAACGCAGAGGATGGATGTACTTCTGATCAGATTGTAGTTTTGGAGCAAATTCATTGCCGCCAACATCGAGGCTGTGAGGGAGAAGTCAGTATTTGTTGCCATGGATGCTTTTATTTCTCACATGTACAAAAGAGTTCCACTTGCCTTTTTATTTTGCACAAGTGAAAAAGATTTCCACATATGTTGAATTCAGGTTTATTTAACATCTGTCGAATTCTTTTTCACATATGTTGAATTGTTTTTTTACATACGTGAAATTCTTTTCATCATATGTAAAAATAATAATTTATTTTACATATGTGAAATTCTTTTTCACTTACGTAAAGTAAGGTCATATATTTTATATATGTGAAAAAGAATTTCACATATGTGAAAAAGAATTTTACATATGTGAACATATTTAGAATAAATATAGGAGTGATAAAACGGTTTGTCATACAGGTTTGTGTCTTTTATTAAATCACTCAGATATCTAAACAAGAAAAAGGAAATGTCCAATGATTTTGGGATTCGCCTTAGAATTCATGGAACAAAATTGACGAGTTAGGTGCACGATTGACTTTTCTCGCACTTTCTTGCTTACTTGTCATGTACAGGCAGTCAGCCAACGTGTTATCTTTAACGATACGTGGTGTTTTGCCTAAGATAAATGACAATAAAGCCAATAGTGCACCTTAATGAGATTGAACCACGTTTTAATTTGTAGTTATCTTGCAGACTTTTCTTACAAGGAGCACAAATGTTTTAACATAACCATCAATTTAACCCCACGTAAAACCCCCAAGGTTACAATGAACCTAACCCATAACTAATATTACAGCAATAATAAGCCTGAAACTAACCATATCCGTGACCATAACCTAAACCATTAGCACAACCATAATCCATGGTCCAACCGACGTCATCTCTTATATGGCCGTCTGACGTTGTCCTTTCGTCAACCTTTACCTAATAATTTCTCTACCCCAACAATGACTTAACAATGAACCTAGCAATGAACCTAGCAATGAACCTCACACTGACCTAACAATGAACCTAGAAATAAACCTAGCAATATACCCAGCAATAAATATAACAATGGCTTGACAATAAACCCAGCAATGAACCGAAAAATGAACCTTGCAATGGATCTAACAATAAACCTAACAATGACTTAACAATAAATTAACAATGAACCTAGCAATGAACCTAACAATGAACCTAACAATGAACCCAACAAAATGACTTAACAATGAACCTAGCAATGAACCTTATACTGACCTAACAACGAACCTAACAATGAACCCAATAATGACTTAACAACGAACCTAGCAATGAACCTCACACTGACCTAATAACGAACCTAACAATGAACCCAAGAATGACTTAACAATGAACCTAGCAATGAGCCTAGCAATGAACCTTACACTGACCTAACAATGAGCCTAGAAATAAACCGAGAAATATATCTAGCAACAAACATAACAATGACTTAACAATAAACCCAGCAATGGACCTAACTATGAACCTAACATTGAACCTAACAATGAACCCAACAATGGCTTAACAATGAACCCAATAATGAACCCAACAATAAACCTAACAATGAACCTAACAATGAACCTAGCAATGAAACTAAAAATTAATCTAACAATGAACCTAACAATGAACCTAACAATGAACCCAACAATGACTTAACAATGAACCCAACAATGACTTAACAAGGAACCCAACAATGACTTAACAATGAACCCAACAATGACTTAACAAGGAACCCAACAATGACTTAACAAGGAACCCAACAATGACTTAACAATGAACCCAACACTGACTTAACAATGAACCCATCAATGACTTAACAAGGAACCCAACAATGACTTAACAATGAACCCAACAATGACTTAACAATGAACCTAACAATGAACCTAGCAATGAACCTAGCAATGAAACTTACACTGACCTAGCAATGAACCTAACAATGAACCCAACAATGACTTAACAATGAACCTAGCAATGAGCTTAGCAATGAACCTCACACTGACCTAACAATGAACCTAGACATAAACCTAGCAATATACCTAGCAATAAACATAACAATGGCTTAACAATATACCCAGCAATGAACCTAACAATGAACCTTGCAATGGACCTAACAATGAACCCAACAATGACTTAACAATGAATTAACAATGAACCTAGCAATGAACCTAACAATGAACCTAACAATGAACCCAACAATGACTTAACAATGAACATAGCAATGAACCTTACACTGACCTAACAACGAACCTAACAATGAACCCAACAATGACTTAACAATGAACATAGCAATGAACCTAACAACGAACCTAACAATGAACCCAACAATGACTTAACAATGAACCTAGCAATGAACCTTACACTGACCTAACAATGAACCTAGTAATAAACCTAGCAATAAACCTAGCAATAAACATAACAATAACTGAACAATAAACCCAGCAATAAACCTAACAATGAACCTAACAATGAACCTTACACTGACCTAACAATGAACCTAGTAATAAACCTAGCAATAAACCTAGCAATAAACCCAGCAATAAACCTAACAATGAACCTAACAACGAACCTTGCAATGGACCTAACGATGAACCAAACAATGAACCTGGCAATGAACCTAACAATGAACCTGACAATGAACCTAACAATGAATAATGAACCTGGCAATGAACCTAACAATGAACCTAACAATGAACCTAACAATGAACCTAACAATTAACAATGAACCTGGCAATTAACCTAACAATGAACCTAACAATGAACCTAACAATGAACAACGAACCTGGCGATTAACCTAACAATGAACCTAGCAATGAACCTAACAATGAATCTAACAATGAACCTAGTAATGAACCTACAATGAACAATGAACCTGGCAATGAACTTTACAATGAACCTAACAACGAACAATGAACCTAACAATGAACCTAACCACAAACGTAACAATGAACCTAGCAATGATCCTAACAATGAACCTAACTATGAACCTAACAATGAACAATGAACCTAACAATGAACCTAACAATGAACCTAACAATGAACAGTGAACCTAACCTTAACAATAAACCCAGCAATGGACCTAACTATGAACCTAACATTGAAACTAACAATGAACCCAACAATGGCTTAACAATGAACCCAACAATGAACCCAACAATAAACCTAACAATGGACCTAACAATGAACCTAGCAATGAACCTAACAACGAACCTAACAATAAACCTAACAATGAACCTAGCAATGAACCTAACAATGGCCCTAACAATGAACCTAACAATGAGCAATGAACCTAACAATAAACGTAGCAATGAACAATGAACCTGGCAATGAACCTAACAATGAACCTAACAATGAACCTAACAATGAACAATGAAGGTAACAATGAACCTAACAATGAACCTAACAATGAACCTAACAATGAACCTAACAATGAACAATGAACCTAACCACAAACCTAACAATGAACCTAGCAATGAACCTAAAAATGAACCTAACAATGGACCTAGCAATGAACCTAACACTGAACCTAACAATTAATATAGCCATGTTACCATAAACATAGAGTTTTGCATATACTAACCATAAACATAAGTACAAATATAACCGTAAACATAACTATAAAATCTACACTAAAACTAAAAGTAATTATAAAACTAAACCCATGCATTACTCCAACAATAAATCTAGCCATAAACCTAAACCTTCAACCTAGCCATAAAACAAACATTAAATTTAGCGAAAAACAATACCATAAAAATTGCCATAAATCTTTTCATGAACCTAAGCCTAAACGCAGCAATTATTTGAAGATAACATTGAAATTATAATAACACATTTTTAAATCGTAAAAAGTGTCTTCCAGCGTTGCAAAGATCCACAAAGGAGATCTATTTCAGGAACATATGTGGTGCCGCAAAATACTTAAATACACGGATCCTACAACAAAGGTATCTTCTTTTGTTTACCTATGTCAGAGAGTTAGTGGTTATTCATTTATCACTTCCGGCTTTGGAACCCTTTAGCGATATCCGTGATTGGTGGCAATGTCGATATCAACAAATCTTTTATTGACATTGATTAATGAACTGTGGACATTTACAATTTCTTGACATTTATCAAGATCGACATTTCGTAAAAATGTATCCATAGCGATAGTTTATTGATGAAATTAGCTGCTAGATTATAACGTAATTGCCGATATAGGTTATTCTGTATTAAAAATAATTTGGCCCTTCACATGTTACAGTCACATCCACAGTCGCTTCAGTAGAAATGACCAAGATGCTGTGGTGGGTCGGTGTCTTTACATACGTTTAGTGCAGTCTATGGGCATTCAATTCAGCCAAAGCCGACTATACGGTTGTCTAATGTCGCTCATCCTGCTCATACGAGTTTCAAGATTTTGAGCACTGCGTTAATAGACGTGATTTGTTTTGTTTGATTTGAGGTGAACGTCGTACTCTATAATATTTTAGTACTTAAATACGGTGGACATCTGGGGAGAAGGCGAGGGGGTGGGGTTCAAAACACCACCATCGCGGCTTCATCATATATGTGAAGATGACAAGGGCACTCCATCATGTGAGTGATGTCCCAAAGGAGGATCAGTAGTCCGATATGCCCAGGGAACCACGGCCGCGGGCCCCATTAGACATTACGCTAGCCGTGTTATGGCGTTAACATATTCCATTTCTGTATATATGAGTGCATGTTATGTAAACGTCCAGTGCACATGTGAACAAAGTAGGGCAATACAATTAACTTACTCAGCGGGCTTAGTTTATACTTAAAAAGCCCACTTCAACGTAAAGCTTGGATTCACATAAAGTTATTTCTAGGTGCGTCATAATTTGGCAGTATATTTCACCATCTTGCAATGTTACCTCGATTGACAGATCGTCATTCGGTGTGGCTTAAACTACGATCAAAGACATTGTAAAGTAAACACAGTCGCTCTCATCAGTCAGTACCTTCCCCCAGGTGATAAAACCCTACATATGGCTGTTTGTATGTTCCAGTAGTTGATGATCAGCTTCGCTAAGTCGTCCGCGGAACTCAGCATTGGAACCACTTTTAATGCGAGCAATATAAACCTGACTTATAATAAAACTTGTTCTAACTTCCATTTTTTGCCTGTTTATTTTGCATGGAGACAATTTTTCTTGTCACCTCCCAGAAAATCGTTTTGAAGGCAAAGCTCCATACTTAAAGCAGATGCGAGATTATATATTTTTGGACTTACAGAATACAATTGTATTACAAAAAGTCCAAAAGCTCAACTCTATGGTTCTGAAACAGGTTTTATATTGTCTTAACTAAATTAACCGACAAAATACAGAAAGTAAAACACCAAAGGCTCTCCTACTTCCTATTTGTATACTATGGTTTAATAGACACATATTTCTTAAAAACATTTTCTCACTTTTGTTTAAAATGTAGGCCTATGATTGAAACACGAAAACATGTTGCATCGTAAACAAATTTCAATGTCTTTGAAAACATAATTATATAGATATAAAGCACAGTACATTTAGCTTATACTGTCTAACCGACACTGAAGAAATTGGCTTACGCTTAAACTATAAACACGATCATATATTCCCTGGAAAAATATTGGCTTAAGCTTTAAATATAAACACAATGAATAATTAATTTTACATATGTGAAAAGGAATTTCACATAATTGAAATTCTTTTTCACATATGTAAAATAAAGTAATTTTTTTACATATGTGAAAAGGAATTTCACATATGTGGAAAAGAATTCAACATATGTAATATAAATGCAGAAGTGATAAAACAACTTTCCATACCCACCAGGATCTCGTAAAAATGCAAGTGAAAAGTTTAAAATAAATATGGCCACCATGGTTGTTTAATAAGTCAGCGGTATCTTGTGCAAGGTGATGGCCCAGTCTTTGTCAGAGCTTCTGGTCCGATCACTCGCCTCAGCTAGTCTCTGTGGACGTCTCAACATTTTACAATTATCCTGTAATTCGTACTTCCAGACTATAAACTGTAACTTTTAAACTCATGTCAATCATTGTGGTCGGTAACTTGTCTATCTGGAGTGAATGCGTGTAAATTGCGCAAAGTTTACATGTTATGTGTTCGCGCTGGACTCAATACTTCGGTGTATGTTTTTTTTTCTATTCAGTTATTTGGTTCAGATATTGTTTCACCAGTAGAACATGCAAAATATCGTTAATTGTTAAAAGGTCACGTGATTGTGTATTCGTGGATAACCTTTAGACAATGACTCATATTGAAGGCGGCGGAAGAACAAGGACTCTGAATAGAGGGCCATGTTTTTTTTAATTTCTCATCAGCATTGTTACCATACTCTCGTGAACGGTTGCAAGGATCTAGTTCACACCACATTCCGTTCAGATGTGAACCTTGATTAAACCAACTTTAACGCCATTTTATATATTTGTGGGTATTGTCTCAGTTTATTCTTTCAATTAGTATGTACGCATTGGCATATTAGTTGATTGGTTGATTGATTAATTTATTGATTAATTGATTGATTGATTGATTGATTGATTGATTGATTGATTGATTGATTGATTGTTTGATTCAGAGGTGAACTGACACACAATTTTGAGACTTTTAATATGTTGGACTTGATTCACTGACTGTAAACGGGGATACACGGGAACTCGAAATGGATATAAGGGGGCAATTACCCGTGTCATGTGTTTGAAGATGTTGTTGTTGCACACTGGAATAAATTCTATCTTTTAGCGGAAAAGACAGCTCAAGATGAAAGTGACTTACGGTGCCTTCCTTCCTGAAGTTGTAAGACCCGTCGGGCTGCGGCTCCAGGTCCCCCGGTAAGCCCAATCCCTCCACCAACAGGTTGTCTTTCACAAAGCTCACTGCTGCCCGTATAATAAATGACAGGAACAGATTAATATGCACCGTGTTTCGGGGACAATGCAACCTTCTGTCAGGAAATAACATATAATAATAGTCAGGCAGTTTTAGTACAGTTATCAAACAAAGATTGTCACATGATCGCGACATGGCATGCTGTTTATATTAGCAATGTACAAAGGATGATTTTTGCCGACAAAACATTAAAATTATTGCAGTAAGCATAATATACTCGTTTCCAAACATAGTTTTTGTCATTTCATGATGATGACTATACATGCACAATGCATACACACACTTTGCTCAAAGTAAACGTTTTTGTTTGTTTCATTTGAACATTTGGCATTGTCCATAAAAATGTCAATTATTCTGATACTAAATAGATAAATATATATATACAGAGGGACAGGCATTAGGCGAAGAGAAACCTGTACCAAGTATACGCATGTCCTAGATTGTATTAATCGGCATTCAGTATGATCACACCACGGTATCATGGTAAAAGTGTCGATGAATGGATCAGTCAGTGTGATCAACCCACGGTATCATGGTGAAAGTGTCGGTGAATGATCGGTATTTAGTGTGATCAACCCACGGTATCATGGTAAAAGTGTCGATGAATGGATCAGTCAGTGTGATCAACCCACGGTATCATGGTGAAAGTGTCGGTGAATGATCGGTATTTAGTGTGATCAACCCACGGTATCATGGTAAAAGTGTCGATGAATGGATCAGTCAGTGTGATCAACCCACGGTATCATGGTGAAAGTGTCG
>JAQQZZ010051437.1:0-10068 GCA_030265115.1 Mopalia vespertina | reverse complement strand
TAGATATCAGGACTGGTAAATTGTCTGCTCTAGATCTCACATTATGTACAAACGACCTTGGTAGTGCAGATTGGTCAGTTGATTACCTTTCACCTTGTGGAAGTGATCATTTCTCTGTCACAGCTGTATTTGGATTTTATCCTGTAGTGAATCAAATTTCAAACCCTCCGAGGTGGAAATTTAAAAAGGCAGATTGGTGTTCCTATTCGGCAAAATGCATAAATAATTTTAGCAAAGTAGGTCTCAGTGAAGATGTTGACATGTTTGCATGTAACATAGTTAATGCGATTAATACAGCTGTCACTGAATGTATCCCTCAGACCTCTGGAAAAATATACCATAAGCCACCAGTACCATGGTGGAGTGAACCTTTGTACTAGAGCTATCCATGCGAAAGAAAGCCAAAAATAGGGCTAGACACACATTTTTATATGCAGATTTAGTACACTATAAGAAATGTAAAGCAATAGCCCAAAGAGTGATTAAAACTGCCCAAAAAGACCACTGGAAAAAATTTTGTTCTAACATGAATAGTTACACAAAGTTAAAATATGTTTGGTCACAAGTGAAATCAATACATGGAAAAAGAAAGTCAAATGCTGTACCTAAGATAATCAAGGATAATGTTAAATTTGTTACCAATCAAGAGAAATGTAATGTTATTGCTGACAACTTTGCATTTGTGTCCAGCTCACAAAACTATACAAAAAAAATTATAGTTCACAAAAAAGAGATGGAAGAAGCAAATGATTTTACTAATATAATGTATGATGAAATGTCTATCAACACACATTTCTCCCTGTTTGAATTGAAGCAGTCTTTGCATAATAGTAGAGATTCTTCACCAGATGAGAATGGAATATCATATTCTATGATACAAAACATATCTGAACAGTGTTTGGATGTTTTGTTAATTTTGTATAATACAGTCTGGAGAAAAATGCAATTACCATTAGCATGGAAAAATTCCATTGTTATCCCCATAGCAAAACCTGACAAGAATCCTTCTTCTCCAACATCATACAGACTCATTGCATTGACTTGTGTCATGTGCAAAGTTATGGAGAGAATGGTTAAGAATAGACTAACCTGGTTTCTGGAAAAAAATAATATGCTCACACCTTTCCAAAGTGGATTTCGTACAAATAGAAGTACAGCAGATCATGTGGTTACCTTGGAAACCAGTATTCGTAGATCTGTACTCAATAAAGAGTACACTATGGCTGCATTTCTGGATATTGAAAAAGCCTATGACATGGTTTGGAGACAAGGTGTGTTAATGAAACTGTATTCTGCTGGTATTGGAGGGAAGATGTTGGTATGGGTGAAAAGTTTTTTAACTGATAGAGTCATCCAAGTTAGAATTGGGAAGGACTTTTCCAACACTCGAGTATTAGAGAATGGAACACCTCAGGGCAGTGTAATTTCGCCTTTACTCTTTAACATAGCCATTATTGATTTGCCTTCTACATTAAACCCAAGACTTGAATGTGCATTATTTGCAGTTGACAAAGTTATATGGTTCAGTTCTAGAAATATTAATATTGTTAAGAAATATGTTCAGCAGGGACTAAATGATATTAAACAGTGGAGCAAAAAGTGGGGTTTAAGTTTTCAAGTGATAAACTGAGGCAGTTCTATTTACTGCTTTTGGGTAACTCTTCTGTTAAAGTCTCAACCGCTTTTCGTTATCTAGGGGTTGTGTTTGACAAGCGTTTAACACGGACTGAGCACATTAATGTTGTTGTGTGAAGATGTAACAAGGTCCTTAATCTTATCCGATCTATCTCTAGCAAATCTTGGGGTGCTGATAAAAAGTCAATGTTAATGATTTATAGAGCTCTGATCCAGTCTCGTTTAAACTATTGTTGTGAGGCTATAGACTCAGCAGCAACCACTTTAAAAGCTAAGTATGATACAGTACAGTGCTCTGTCCTAAAATTATGTACTGGAAACCTTAGAAGTACACTCCTGAATGTCCTTCAGGTTATGTGTGGGGAATGGCCGCTTGCTGTAAGAAGACAGTTCCGCAAACTTAAGTTAGCCGTAAGAATTAAATATGGAGAAAACAACTCTGCCCAAAGCATATTTGAGCCCACCTTTAATGATTGCTTATACTAAAACAATGTAAAACGCCCTGAACCATTTGCCATAAGGGCTTAGAATGTAAGTAATGCTACTGATTGTGATCAATTGTCCTGTGTAGATTTTGTCACTCCCACATCCCCTCCTTGGCTGCTCCATCCGCCTTCAGTTTCCACAGAATTAAACTGTAAAGTGAGGAAAACTGACCAGCCTAAGCTTATGAAAGACTGTACAATTGATCATATACAACCTAGATATTCAGGGTTTATGCATGTCTACACTGATGCATCCAAATGCCCTAAAACTGAGAAAGCGGGTGCAGCCTTCTGCATTCCTGAATTAAAATATTCTAAAAAGTTTAGACTATCTAATAATAGTTCTGTGTTTAAAGCAGGGTTAGTGGCTATCCTGCTGTCTTTACATTTTCTTGTGGATACCAAGCCTAGACATGTGCTTATTTTACCTGATTCATTAAGTGCTCTGATTGCTATTTCTAAATTTGTGTGGTTTAAGTCATCACCTATTATTGTTTTGGATTTTACATAAATGCTCTGTTTTGTTAAATGTTGGAGTGGTTGTGTGTTTTGAGTGGGTTCCTAGCCACGTTGGAATATAGGGTAATGAATGGGCTGATACTTTAGCAAAAGAAGGACTAAGCTTAAGTACAGACACTATTACTCCAGTACCCTTGTCTATTTCAGATATTATGCACTATGCTAAACCTTACTTTATCAAATTATGGCAATTTATTTGGGACTCCTCCAATAAAGGGAGATTTTATTATCAAATCAATAATGGAGTTACCTCCCCTTCTGTTCTCATGCCTTCACGCAAAACTGAAGTATTGATTCATCAGTTGTTATCTGGTCATTTCCATGTAAATATGTATCTTTTCAAGTTTAATCGTCATGACACTGGTCTATGTGATACATGTGCAGTCAATGATTCTATTGAACATTTTTTATTTGACTGTTCTAAATATAATGCTCAAAGACTAACTTTATTCTATGATCTTGTCACTGCAGGTGTTAGGAAACCCTCAATGGACACAGCACTGAAGCCAGTAAGAAATCAAAACAAGGTATTTAGAGCTGTTGCATGTTATGTAGCTCGATGTCATAGGTAACTCTGGGTTACTTGTTCTCTGTGCTGTGTCCATGTCTGTAATGTTTGTATATATTGTGCTGTTTAATGTTATTGTTTCAGTAGTCCTACTTTATGTTACCTTGTGTCTCTATGTACATTTATCTGTATGTCCAATATGCCCTGTCAATGCCTCTTAGACACTGTATTATGTTTTTGTTGAAATGTTGTAGAAATTAGTGTTTTTTCTTACTGTGTAGTCTATGAAGCAAACTCGCCCAGTCTATGGCGCGAATCAATACAACAGAATGGGGTCGCCAGTTAAACCAAAATATGTATGTATGTATGAAACTACTATCTATATGGCAAAGTTTTAGTAATGTTTAAACATCTGTTTACGAGACGGTTTGTGTTTATGTTAAAGGGCACTATTAATCAACGTAGTATGGTTTCGCAGATGTTTGAACTAACCAGTGAATTTAATTTGACTGGGTTACTTGTTAATGATATGTCTATAATATCAGTTCATTTAATTTAGGTGTAGTTGCATATGACAAAATATACTGAACTGTAACACTGATGTCTGTATTGTAATTGCATGGCCTGTAATGGTGTTTCCCAGGGAGATTGTTGTAATACCCACTGGGTAAACCGCCCATTTGCAATCTGACCCAAGTCCGCTAATGTATTCTCATATTTTCATATATGTTGACGGACTCTATGCATCAACGGACTAATCGAATCACGCTGTCAAATGAAGCAATGCTCCCGAACGGAATTGTATCATCTTGACTAACATAACAATGGGTATATTGTTCGCCTTTTACCGTGAAGTTGATTGTGTTATTGACGAGCCAAGCGATTTCATCAGACGGCTTGTGAAATACAATTCCCTTGTCTGTAACCAACCGCATGTTACTTTGGCAAACATTCATACATAACAAAAAATAAAGCTGGGACAGAAATGTCCATGAGGTGTGTTGTAAAGCTGTGTTCGGTTGGTGATTCGGCCCGACAGATGCCGCTACACGAGTTTATGACTGTGCTACACCGTGGCGCCAAACATGAGTGTAAGACTGGTGCATATTGATATCACGTGCGTGATAGCCTAGTTTTAATCCATGCGCAGTTTTACATTTTGCAGCACGTGGTCATCATCGCCTTCTTCAAATCGACCGGTGATGTTCCTTCTTGTTAACCCCATCTGGTTGCTACAACCCACTGCCCAACATGTAGGTATACTTTCCAAGTTCTGTCCACCCTGAGGTATCCCTATTATATACAAGCAAGCGATTCGAGGCGACACAACAATAAATTTTGTAAATCTGAGAACAATACAGAACATTGACTTGACCTATTCTTATTATTTATATAATCTGTTTTTACCATTTCTACGTCAAACGACATGAGTCTGCTAATCGCTATACGCATTCTGATTGGCTTGGCCGCTAGAGGGCTGTTCAGCATGGCACTTCTCTTGCACTCGCCGCACATGAAACAATCGTGTATAATCTCTACAGCCAGGCCTGGCAACTAAATTGTCGACAAACAAACAACGGCAAATTTTGTTTTGGAAAGAGAAATTATCTCCTTTCCAATGGTTTTCCTATATTGTTTAAAGCCTGTTTACTATTTATTTAATGGGCAATTCGTCCTGACTGATGAAGACTTACATACTGTTGTACTGCAAGTTTAGAGAGTGTTCATATTTAGATCAGTCTCGAACAAGTCATTGGTGACCTTTGGCTGTTCCTAAACACAGGTTGGAGGCACAAAAGCTGGTCGGGACTTTTCTGGCGATGGTCGGTTCATCAGAAGCGTTTTGTAAAAGTAAAGTGTTCTTTGCTGTCGTTTCCCTGCGACATAGTGAAGGTGGATCAGCATGAAGTATCTAATATTTTACATATTAATATATTTCAAGTAGTTTAAACCCTTTCTATGTCTCAAACATCTACGATTGATTGTGTTTTGATGTGGATTTATTTGCATACATAAACAAATTATAAGTATTTATAATACAAACGCGAACAATTTCGTTAACAATGATTAGACGCTATGCTTCAAAATCAAATCACAAAGCCTGTTAAATACATTTCGGTTCTGATAAGGGAATAGTATATTGACTAGTACGATGTTGGGTAGAGGTATCAATAAATTATTATGTGCCAATAAGGTACATTCTTATAAAATGCTTATCTTAAACGTTCGTCTGACCTGTCTGGCTATTCGTGATGGAAAATGTAAAACACAAGGTATAAATATTCAAACTCAAGTTGTAGAATGATGCATTTACGGGGGCTACTTTTTCAAATTATTATTTTGTTGCAAATTTGTCAATGTGTGTCTGACATGTAGATGAAAGGTATGTGAAGATCAAAATATTACCTGCATTTCATGCATTGGATAATTCATTTCACACTGTGCCTTACGCAAATACGCAGAGAAACCGTGTAAAAGCATTTTTAACTTATAGAATCATAACTTCTAGCCTCAGTTTATACTCGTAGAAAATCGGAACGGTCGGTGTGAATACAAAAAATTCAATGGTATTTTACGAATTTAATTAGTTTAAATTCCATAAGGTTCGATCTCTCGGGTGCAAAAAGTAGAAGATAGCGTAGGAGAGTTATGCTGTCCTAAGAGTAAATCGATTCCTACATGTATCAAAGAGGCAAGGAAAATGTAATCACAGTATAACTCCTGGAGGACTAGAGTCCTTACCCTGCTAATCATATCCGATGGGAAACCGCTGGGATTAAAATTGCCCCGATACACGACTTGTTAACAAATGTTGCCCTCTACTTCAAAGTAACCAGGCGGCTGTGACATATCAATCCTTGTGGGACATGTTTTAACAGAACAGGATAGAATAATTCTCTTTCTTAAAAATGGATTTAAAATATTTCAAAATTTCTATAATATGTCAACTCTTCAGTCATCAATAGGTGAAGTCGTTTCCTAATATATGTTGATTATTTTATTACCCCATAAAAAATGAATAGTAAATACTGTTCCTTATGTTTCCATGTACTCATTAGAGAGTCAATGCAAACAAAATATCTGTAAACGGAACATACACTGTAAACGTATCATTTCCATCAGGTGTTTTTGTAATATGCAATTTTGGTTTTCAATTTAAAAGAGGGTGGGACGAAATTCACTATAAATGTTGATAAGCTATTTAAACGTTGCAGTATGTATTGTGCGCACATGCCAGGAAAAGGGAAATGCCCGATGTATCCAGTATACGTGTCCACTGTATACGGTTAGATTGGAATTTGCCATAGTTTATTGTAGTGTAGCAATCCGCCAATAAAATTGAATGTACAGGTTGAAAAAAATACGGTCGTTCTATGATCCGGAGACCAAAAGTTCAAACGTATTGTTACCAAATCAAAAGAAAAGGA
The DNA here is from genome assembly GCA_030265115.1 of Mopalia vespertina. Taxonomy (NCBI): domain Eukaryota; kingdom Metazoa; phylum Mollusca; class Polyplacophora; order Chitonida; family Mopaliidae; genus Mopalia; species Mopalia vespertina. The sequence goes on along the minus strand of JAQQZZ010051437.1, from coordinate 3,493 downwards.
TCAGCGATTTTATGTATTTGCAATATTTATTTTTAAATAACAACAACAAAAGCAGTGATATACAGTATAGTATTCAATGGCAGAAATACTTTAAGAAATACAATTGAAGGTAAGAGACAATAAAAATATTATGCATGTATATATAGTAACTTACATATAGCATACAATATATTAGCGCATAAACCTGCCTTACAGTTTAGTCCAAGCGTTTACTTCATAAACCAATCTATTATGACAATCTGCAATTTCTTAGAAGTCTACAGCAATAAATCCTTAGATACACAGTATAAGGCATAAAACACAGAATTGTTCCGATTATATCCACAGGAGGGTGATCACCACATCCTCAAAGTAACCGGTGTCTATATAATGAATTATCAACAACAGGATAATTTCTAAAGTCCTTAACAGGTATTTTCAGATTCGGTATTAATCTCCTCACAGAGATATACAGGTTAGGTTCAGAATTCAATGAAACAAAAATGCTGTCCGATTGATCAGTTTACTTATGTCTATATCCGTTGGCTTGGCTGGCTGATCATTTTTAGACTGAGTAGTGACTGATAAATAATCATACAATCAATCTCACTTATATAGTGAGATGCAGAAGTTTCCAGATATAATATAGAATAAGTTCACAGTGAACAAAACCAATGGAAGTAAATAAACGGTGACTGACCGGTGAAAAGTGGGTTATTATAGCTTCTAGCAAATTCAGTATTTCAAAATTGTTACAATGTACACTGGTCAAATCTACTACAATGCTGCTTGTTTACATTTAAAGATACATGAATTTATTTATTGCCAATGACTTAAATCATTATAAAGACAGCTTGAAATAAACATGTATACTAGGACAGTATTAACATTTTATGTTTTAGTTAAAATAATTTTCTTTCACTACATTAAACATTTGATACTTAGATTAATCTCCAGAATTAAATGCTGGACATAAATCATACTAAATCAGCGTTAATGGAAATTATTGGGAATTCCAGTGATTAATCATTGGTCAAATAAACACATTTTACTCGTACATCTAATGGCAGCCAATGAACCACTGAAAAGCATTCTGCTGTATGGCCCACTGCACTGTCTATGTATTGGCACAAATTATACACATAGCCTAAAATCTGAAACATCGGTAAAGTAAAGGAACCTTAGCGCTACTAAAGGTTTGAACACAGGAAGGCGATCATTTATAAATATCCACTTCGAAAGATAGTGTAGGTGTCGGGTCTATGGGGAAATTCAAAAATCTTATCAGTCGTCCATTACCAATGGAGCTGTTAGCCAATATTATATGGAATATACATTTGACCATTTCTGATGTTATGAAACAGACGACTGGTGGAAAAGGTTGAACTCAAAACAATATATACTGTACCAGCGGAAACAAGAGACCATAGGCTGGTGTCTGTGAAAACAGCTTCTAAGTGAAGACAGTAAGCAAAGTTGTTTAAACTGAGAAGTCTAGAACAGTTCCAAAATCAAAGAGGATGGAAGGACAATGAACGCTTATCAATCATAGTGAACTGTATTCAATTTATTTTGGTCTCGACAATATTTCGTGCTATCTAAAATGAAAAACCTTATTTATCGGTACAACTTTGCTTAAACTGCCAAGCATGGTGAAAATCAAACGCATTACACTGTCAGAGTTGTCAATATTCAATTGATTTTGACGATATTGAAGAGAATGTACTTTTTAACTCGAATTGGAATTCTATGTTGTCTTATTCCATCCATCAGAATATGTCAAAGTGTGTACAATTATAACACACATATGACAGTGAACAATTTAAATTTGAGCCATGCATAGAACGTTAATAAAAGCAATCTTCATCGGAGATATGATGACTCGGGAGACTTTCGCGAACACTTTTCTACCAGTTTACTGATAATATTGAATGATGGATGGGTGGATTGACGGATGGGTGGGTGCTGGGGTGGATTGATGGATTTATGGTTGGTTGGAGGGATTGATTAATTGGTTGATTGATTGGTTTATTGGTTTTGTGTTTTCTCTTGTTTTCAAAATAGATAAATGTCAAAAAAAAGATATCCGTTCAAATCAAACTATACATTCTCCGTATATTAATGTAACCACAATGGGCTACCTGCCATTAGGCATTTGTAGCTGCCGGGAATGTAACAAAATCCCGGAATGTAAAACTTGTTATATTCAGGCCAGAACTGCTGCCCGCAATGTAATACGTGTTAAATTCCGGGCCGCAAAGGCCAATTTTGTCCCGGAATGTAATAGATTTTATTTTATTCTGAATGAAGGTATAAATACAGAACAGGACAGTACAAGTGAAAATGATCGTGCGTTCAAAACAACATTTGGAGCTTTAACAGGGTTACATGTGCATGAACTGTTTATACTTCTTAACTATTTGTAAAATTGCAACAAGTCTCTATATATATCCTAAATCGTCTTTAAATGTAGAGAAATAATGTGTAAATTGTAATTGTCTTAGCTTTACAGAAAAATGACATTAGATTACTACTTATTTAACCAGCTACATCCCGCGTATTAACCGTGGAGAAAATAAGGTAAATTTCGTAAGAGATAATGTTTTGCTTTTAGCATACTAGGTTTTTTCATTTATTTGCCTCTATCAGCATCAAGAAAATGCCCATAGAGCACCTTAATATGAATGTATTTATGTATTTATTTGCTTAACGTTAAATAATATTAGACGACTTTATACCTGGGAAGAACGCTAGTGCAGACTTTTCCCAAGACCTCATATGTATCACGACAAATATCACTCAACAAATACCACCATTAAGTAGTTTATACTTATATATTAATAAACCGGAATGATATTGTTTTGTAAAACATGGGCTTATGTTGGATATTCTTTTTCTCACATCACTCATCTTATTTCACTTTGGTGTGATTTTCTTTTAAAACAATTCTTAACAAAAATCAGTAAGACAGAAATGGGTGAATGTACACAAGCATGAGAGAACAGCTGTTACGGTACTCGAACGTCATTTTTACAATTTACATACGGTCGCGACACAATAACAATGACGTGAAAACTGTGATGTCATCTTATGACGTAATAACTGTTGATGATATCGCTGGTGTGGTACTTATAGGTTATTATACACAACTGAATCCAACATGGAGTTTTATTATACACTTGGATGTGTTATCCAATGATCGCACTCGGTTTGTACCACGTGACGGTACAATATTTTTAGGTTATTGGATTGTATGGTTCTGTATGGACGAGTCCTGGCGCTGTCGGAAGCTGCGAGCTGGCGAGCTGCTTCCCAGCGCCAGGGCGAGTAACGTATTTATTCTACACCCACTTGTCCAAGTAATTAAAGTTAAAACAAAATATTCGACCATCGGAGATTTATTAGAGACATTTGTTTGATTTATTTCAGTCGCTTAGTATCATTTAATTACGTTACGTGACGCTTACGGAAATAGATGACGTCAGTGTACGTTCTTTTCTTTGTGACGCGCAGT
>JAQQZZ010051426.1:0-10069 GCA_030265115.1 Mopalia vespertina | reverse complement strand
CCCCCCCACGCCTCACCCCTCAAACATTTTGTGTATTAATCGTTCTTTGAAAAGGCGGGTGTCTGGGTTTTTGTGGGGTTCTTTTGTCGATAGTATTTCTACACAAATAACATGTATGTTTACAAGACTCGACTTTGAACTCAAATGTCTCTCGTTTCTTCATTTATAGAACATAAAAGTCACTAAATAGTTTGGTAAGTATCAATTTTATCTTTTAATATCTATTTACTTCTCAGCCTAACGGGAAAATCTTAACTCGTGCTTATGATTTAAAAACACACCCTCTTGACAAAATGCAGGTATGTACTAAAAGGCGCCTTTTTACCACCTTTGTCGTTAATTAATTCAGATCACGAGTAAACGGACTTCAGTATGTTCGGTCCGGCCAGAGGTCAAAGCTATTTTTAGCTCCTTTTTCATCTCTGGTAAATATCAATCTTTGGTCAGAGCGCCACCTGCCGATCATACCAAACGCCTGCGCATGTCAGCGAGCGTGCGAAAACATCCCAGCAGATTTAGCACGAGTAAAGAATGTACATCATTAGCATATAGATGAATCGAGAACCAACAAGACTTATTTTTTGCAGTGCTGTTTTTAACTGTATGATCATCCCTGAAATACGGAAAGATTTTCTATACACGGTATAGGTGTGGCGTTTATCAATCAAAGGACATACAATCATCATCAAATATTATATATCATATATCTTCATATATTTTCCCTGCTCATCACTTTGGATTTCTTTTAAATGTATTAGAGAATATTGGTTTATATATTTGGCTAGGTAGAGGCGGCATTTATTTGTGTCAATGTGGTTTCAATTGAGCCGAGGACCATGGAAACGCTATGTGTAGTCTTTTTAATTAATATGTATAGATCACTAAAAGCGATTTCGATTTTCAGAGCGTTGTCGTAAGTTATGTACAATTTCGCTGACAATTCTTTGTTTCCATTATGTTATAAAATTGGAAGTTTAAAGATTAACTAGCTGGTTTATTTGATGTTTCACGCCGTACTGAAGGATATTTCACTTATTTGACCTTGGTATCTGCCTAAGGGAAGGACCGATTGAAGGATTTTAAAATATTGAAGTGGATTTCGTTTTCCATGGAAATGCGATCGTCTTGTTATAAAAGTGTTATTTTTGCATCAAAGACATGCTGACAATTGATTTAATTATATATTTTGTCGAAAAGTGCACTACATATGATCACCATAATAAAATAAGTGCCTAAGTCACATTAACCACTTTTGACGGAAAAATTGAAAAACATTGTAAATCTGCCTGTCACATGCTTGACTTAGGCAATTATCTTATTGGTTTCCAGCACATTAAAAGCCAGTGTTTGCAGTAAGCACTTTTACAATAGGTGTCTCTCGTGATGTAGAGCTGATTGAGGCAAAAACATGAAATTGGTCAAAAACTGACTTAGGGACTTTAGGCACATATGGAGCTAAACGATTCCAGATTGATGTCCAAGGAAGGACGTTATCTAATCTCTAGATGATTTATTTCGAAGAATAATTAAAAAAAGACATGTTTAAAGCAATGTAGCTTTACCCGAATCGTGTAGGTAGGCGGTAATAAGGCGCATATAAGCCAGCCAGACCAGACGCGCCGCACATTTGTCAAAGTCCCTGGCAAACCACAAAAGCGAGGAGCTGAAATTAGGTCAGTGGGTCAAATATCCAAGGCCAATCGAAATTATGTTTCACGATATTCAGGCCATAAAGAGCAGAGAAAGCTTATATCGACTTTAGTGATATAATTATAGGCCGTTCGCCACCATATTAGCCCCAGCTGTTAAATGCTTGTTTGATATTCAGAATTCGTCTGGGAGAATTCATGTGCAAAATGTTATGTATGCCACGCTGTCCCGAATCGTGGAGAATACTTATACTCGGTTACCGTGCTAAATTAAACTGAATATGGAAATAATGCCAAGAAAATTGGTAATTTGACGCTTGTGTTTTGAGGCTTGTCTTCAACTATATATGAAGTACCTGGTAGAAAAAAAAAATGATTATGATGGATCTGTGTGTCGCTTTATACATGACAGCAGCTTCATAACAATTTATCAAACCACGCATATTATACATATACTACATACATATATACCGGTCTAGATATTATATCTTTGACAGCGAAACTTATTAATTTACACTGGATGTAATTAGGAGAGATGAGGACTGCCACAACATCAATAATCATGTTTACCATATGGAGATAAAGTAAACAGTTTAACAGTTGTTATTTCTGAACAGAAAATTCCCCACAGTATCATTTTTAAAATTCCAAAATAATACTGTCATTATCATTCTCAATACTTTCATACACACCATGTCTCTCACGTTTATAAAAAATCCATAACCGTTTCAGAAGGCTTATCACAACATGCTCAATCTCGCGAGATTCTCGTTACTGTGTAATGATATCATCACTACACTTAACCGTGTTAGATGTATGAATATACTCCAAATTCGTACATTTTGTTCACCGGAAGCCTATTTACCGGCGTCTGTATACACTGTCTTGCACGCACTTAATTAAACTAAGCGACATCCATATGGTTGAGAATGGGCACATTTAATTAAGGAGTATAATATTATGTTCTGAATGGAAAATGTTTGGAAACTGTGAATTCTCTACACTACGCGGACTATGTTTGTCACTTCTGTTAATCTGACTCAATGCATGTCATAATGGCGGCGATCGTATGACGTATGAGTTGATGTGCGCAGGACATTCGAAGACTTCCAATCGGGTTAATTCACCGTTTGCCGGAGTGTCGTAGATTAATCATTATATAGGTCCCATTTTGTAACCATCAGTTACTATCTAGCTTTTCAACGCAGACTGCAACTTTACGATTAACTCAGTCATCACTGTCTTACCAGGAAGTCACGAGGCGGAGCTGTACTTTTAGCCACAGTTACGAAAGAATCCAGCTGCTTAAAAATGAGAACTTGTGTAATGTGGGTCAATATAAAATATAACAATATTTTGGTTTAATAAAAATAAATTTGTTAGTATCGTTAAAAAAGGAATAGCATTGATCTACAGCTAAATGATATCATAGCATATAGTCCTAGTGCATTTATACAGCTGCAATTTGCCTGGTGACGACTGCACAATTTTCGGTAATTTACCGAATATCACTACATTCAAACTGGTCCTGATTATGGCCAAGTGGTAAGGGCCCTCTGACTAAACGGCCAGTTAGTGTTTGGAAAACGTGCAGTCTTGTTTGCTTTTTGTTTTAGCAATGGAGGGACCAACGGAACAAAAACCAGGTACAGTCTTTATGGACTGTATTCTTTTACAGTGTGCTATTTTTATTAGTATATGCCACAACACCGTTTGCCCTCCTTCAAGTCTTACACTGCCTGATAATTCTGCCCAAGATGTTTTAATTACTACTTTCGTGATTATGGATGATGGAATCGAATCCCTGGCGGCTTGGAGGAGGTTACAATCAGTCGTGCTAGAGTTCATCGCCGACCGGAAGTGGATGGGTCTTGTTAATCACTCGCTTGTATCATGGATACAATTGTTTCCGTTGTTATATTATTGTTTCCCCGAAAAGAGGACAGAGAAGAGCATCGATGGTCACACAATTAACGTCATATGATTCCAAATGAATTGTTTGTTTGATTGAGGTTGAACGCCGTACTTAAGGTTATTTCACTCACATGACGGCGTGCTAGCCCAATGGTTGATAGAAACCACCGTCGACGCCACTGGCAACAGACAAGACAAGATAAATACTGCACAATCACAGGACGTAATACAAATACATCATTCAAATATCCGTTTCATGATGCCCTTGAGGTATGAGAGCACCTGGGCATCAGGAAGCTCCCTCCGCAATTACAAATGAAACACACAGAGAACAAAACTAGCGATTCAATCCGAAGAATATTGAAATGTACAATGTTCAAAATGAAAATTTCAGATTTTACTTTTTTTTCCAGTGGAAAGTGAAAGGCGCAAATTATTTCTTAACTTAAGAAACACTGAAGTAGCTTTACATGAATCGTAGGGACCATTTAAGTGAAAATGAGCAAAGTGAAACGACATATTGGCCTTGCGATGTTGAAATATATGACAGCGCCGTCATCCAAATGATATAAGTTTAAATATAGTATTAAACAACGAGCATACAAATAATATACGATTTATTAAAAGATGTATGCCCTTATTTCTCCTTTTCTTTAAGGACTTATCAAGGGACTGAAGGCATCGAGGCTTATTGTTCAGAAATGTCAAGCTATCGCTCCCACATGTCGTCCGGCTAGATGCTGTAAATCTTTACGCGTGATGCTGTAGCTTTAGCACTGTGTAATAAAACATTGGCCTATTTTCTATTACATCCTGGCGCTTTGGAGCCATAAACACTCTATGGCAATATATTATGAGGCGATTATGAGCTATATTAGCTGTTGAGGAATGCTTAAGTGTCAATTTAGTTTTTATATATTGCCCGGACAATAAAACATCAACAGCGACATAAAATATCCGAAATATTGCATGATATTATGTTTGACCACTGGCATCAATAGATAAATAAAGCACAAGCTTTTAAATAAAAAACTTAAAGTCCATATTTCGGGAATTAATAGGACTCGCTGAATGTGACACTCACAACATATATTTGCGGATCGGATTGATTGATTGATTGATTGATTGATTGGTGTTTTACGTCGTGTTCAAAGTATTTCACTTATAATACAGTGGTGTACTCCAAAAAGGAGGCCGAACGAACTATATTAATTTTTTTTTTGCTCTGCTTGAAAAGTAATGCAGCCACTTTGCTTGTCCGTCTCACGTTGCATTTCATAACCTGTAATAAAACCTTTTACTGCTGTCCGAGCAATTACAACATTGTGGATAGCATCGGAAGAAATTTGTTTGTTTCATTTTTTTATATTATTTTGCACATATAATTTATTGACATATATAGCATACAACATTGCACACTGTACAATACATAATAATGATTATACTAAAACATTTAGAACTTTATGTTTCATATCAAGGTCTATGGTTAAAACATGGAAAACATAGAGAAAAAAAAAAGAGTACAGATAAACTTCCTACTTGATATTGCGCACGGCTGTGGTTTAGTGGTTAGCGTGTCGGCACACTAATCCTTCTTCGTTGTACTGTCCATGGCTTCGATTCCGTTTGTCGGCCATCAAGTACATGTATACGGCTGAGCCACAGGATGTGGCCCCGGCAATCGCGGGGTGGTTATTACGAGCGTTCCGGTTCCAGTTTCCCATCGCATTTAAGCAAGAAACAGTTTGAATTGAGCAATTCGTCGTCATATAAGTAAAATACCCCTGAGTACATATACGACGTTAAACCCCAATCAAACAGACAAAATCCTATTTGACATCAGATCCATGGTTCGCCATTATATAGCGTTTGCTACATTGACGGTACAGCTGTATCAAAAATGTTTTGTAGATGGTGCTTTTTGAAAAACTCCAAACTACACCGAAATTAAATCTGTTTACACGGAAAGAACGTAACAAACGTCAATCGATTAACCTAAAGGATTGATATTAGAGCTCCATATCTGCACTCATCGCTTGCATATAATCCAAATCGTTCTCTAGCAACCATCTATCGAAGTTCTATCGCAATCTGTGTTACCCTATTCCCATGCCCCTTCGTCGATCCGGCGCAACTTTCTGGTACAATGTAAGTCCCATGGCGCGGTCAGAATCTGTGTCGCCAACGACGAATAATTCGAATCGGGTACAATCTAAGTCTCAAACTGCAACTCAAAATGGCTACTGTTGCAGATCTACTTGATATTGGCATAATCAGAAGTCCATAGAGCTTCGGCAGCAACAATTTCTTAATTTTACATCGTCAGGCTTGTACACAGACAAATTGGCGAAGCCACCGTTAAAACAAACCAACAGCCAGCCATATTTGTCTCTGGTACCGGAAGTCGACCGAATTCTCTGCCATATCGCACAAGACCACAACTAATTTGCCATAAGCAGTAATGTTAACGTTTGGCTCCACAACTCCCTCCCAAGCTTTCGTTGTGCGAAAACGCCTGGCACATACCTTAATCGGTCCTTTTGGAGTTCACCATAAACATCTTGACGGGTGATAACCGTTGAAATTTTCAGTTACATAGCCTGCAATGTGATAGGGGTTGCCAAGCTACCTTGATAATGTAAGCAATAGCCGAATCACCCTTCCACCAAATGGGGCTAAATACACCAAATGTGACCCATTTAGGCTATAATATTACACTGACTAGAAATCTCCACTCAATTATACTTCACATCAATACCAAATACTCCACCAAAAACAAATTTCCAGGAGCGGAACAAATAAAACAAGACAACACACCATTTTTATCAAGAACTATATTCGAGGCTGACAAAACGCAAGTTCAAAATAGTGGTCTTACGTCATATGTACATGTCAAAGATGGCGGAGCATTGGTTTCCTTTAAAGTAAATTGCTTTAAGTTGGATTGTGTACAAACCTGGCGATGCAAAGTTAAGGAATTATCTCTGTCTAACTGAAGCTCTATGGACGTCTGGTTATGCTAATGTAAAGTAGGAAGCTTGTCTGTAGTTTTTCCTTTGTTTTCGATTGCATGTTAAGATTGTAAAAAAGTTTTACCTTACACTTTGATGTGTAATATTAATGTCTAATTTATAAGGCTTAATATGTTATTTATTTTTTGAAATATATAAATATTGCCAGGTATAAATCTACCAAACAAATTAAACGACTTTATTACATTTCTACAGTGCACATACTTATTGAATTTACACATTGCCGGTAGAAAGAGCAAATTGCATTTTGGAAACTTGCAAGTGTTCCCTTTCTCTGAACAATTGTTACACAGCCGGCCGTTAACATTGCTGTATATTTCTAGGCGTTAATTCACAGAGACATGAACCCTTGTGTGATACTGAGATGATCCTCTAGCCGCCTTCACACGATTGTCCGATTGTAAAAATACAATTTGGTGCTTTTTAGCCGCATCTGTTTTTCAAAGTATTGCATTGAGGTTTATCTTGGGAATTGAACTGACAGATCGCTAGAAGCAATATGGCTTCGTCGTTTGGAGCACAGGAGACCTATTCAAACAAAACAACAGAAGCTATCTAAAGATATTATCTGATCGGTTTTCATTTTCAGATGGTGGTGTAAAATGTCTCGCGGAAGGACATTGGTCAATAAATAACTTTTTCTGCCCACCTAAGGCGCTGTTCAAAGACAAGAAAACTGTATAAGTATGCCATCGTCTGGAAATGACGTCATTGGTTGCCATAGCGATGTTGTCCCGCACTTTCCGCTAACATCAATAGAAATGTCGCTGTTAATCAGAGCCCGGGGATAAATACAGTCAATAGTTATACAGATTCTAATTTTAAACGTATTTAACTCAATATAAGGCGCTAGTTGTGTTCCAGATGTCTGCCATGAACTAAATAGGTACCTTACGGAAGGTATTTATGGAAACGTCTAACAACAAAATGAAGGTGTCAAATAACATCGTTTTCCCTTCAGTTTGTCGTTAATTGTCACCGAAAGTTATATTTAAGCGTGGTCGAATATACATTGATCCATGCATGCATGCCGCATGATTTCTCTGCACCATGTGATCAAAAGATGCCATAGATTTCCCCCCGAAAGCCGAAATAATAGTAAAAAGAGAAAAGAACATGAAACACAAACAAAAGCAAAAAAAGACCACCCCCTCCCCCCACCCACCCCGAGAAAAAAAAAATGAAAAAAACAAACAAATAAAAAACCATACAAAAAATGAAAACAAGACCACAAAATGGGGAGAAATAAAATAAAAGACAGGAAGACTACAACAAATATTGCCACTAATCACTCCCCCCGCCCCCCTCAACCTCTGGGTTCTGGTCGCCCGTTTGATTCTCGTCGTATATATATTTTTTGTGTGCCATTTTAACCTAGTTATGATGTACCTAACTTTCCTACAACTACAAATTTTGGGGGGATCCTTTGGTAGTGATAACTCAAATTAAAACACATTTACCATCGGTTGCCTGGTGAAGTGAGAAGTGGTATTTTCCGTTGACTATACACAATGCCCCATGCAGCCCATTATGTAATTAACGTTCTGTAGTTGCACAACATTTCAAAATAGCATCGTAAAGCAGTAACTCGATATTTCGAAAACACATAGTCAGACATTTCCATGCCTCATTAGCTTAGTATACATGTTGATATAGTTCTATTTTTATTTAAAGGCCAAGGCTTCTTACACTTTTAACTGAACTAATTTGCGTTGAAGCTATACCTCTGGTTAGGGTTGCTAGTGAGTCACTAACAACCAATGCTCTAGACAACCATATTTTTTCTTGGCTTGTTTATGTTAAACACCGTACTTAAAGTTTGTTTCTTTGATTGTGGTTTAACGCCGTACTTTCCGGTTATTTCACTGACATTACGTGCCAGCCTAACGAGAGAAGGAAGCCGCCCTGGACACCACTGTCAACAAACAAAGACAAGACAGTACAAATACAGAACGCATCTACCGACTTTTTAATGATCGGTGAATATTTGCCCATCGTAAATTTTAGCTTGCTCCCCGCCGCCAGTAGGCCCTAATACCGAATTGCGATGCCATGGACGACCAAAAATATACCGACCAGCTGGCAACCATATGGCGCGATAACGAGACAGTCTGTTTTAAAATTAAAAGCATACTTGCACTTATGCTTCATGTTTCCTGTGGTTTACTTAAGATTACTTCACTCATATTACGGTCGCGGTGCCTTGCATAACGGTAAAAGGTTTACGTGGCGGACGTGTTAACCGACTCGACTGGGGAAAAACCTTTCCACAGGCCAAGCATGTAGCCGGCCTGTGCCAAATATATAAGGTTATATATAAATATCTCGACTGACGAGTAAGGATCTTTTAGGAGACCATATAGTCTGGCTCTCGTCTTTGCCGCAGAAAATTATAAGGCATCAAAGTTGGATTTCAGCCCAAGTTTCTCTCAGATTAAACAAGTTATTTGTCAGGGCTTTCCGCCAGAAACCTCTGCCATAGCTGTACACAAAGTTGACCCAGATCCGGGCTATTTCTGGCTTCGTTTACTTCAGCGGTCGAGGCACTCTGTATAAGCAAAAATCAATGCTCAGCCGTTGGCTCGCTAGGAAAACAGTTTTCCGCTAGAAGAATTTGGGTCAACCTGCCCTGTTTAGCAAGGGTGTTGCTCAATATTACTGACAGTCAGGTGGCCGACAGTTAAACACACTCTTTTATGAGTATCAAGAGAAATACTATTAATTACAAAACAGACACGGTTTTAGATATTATAGACAAACATGTGCGTTATTTCGCTTTACAAAAAACGAACGATTCATGCAAAGCTGTAAGCCATATGGTACTGCGCGGGACAATACATTTTAATATTAAAATCATACCACATGCCTTATCTTTATAAAACACATGCACTTTGATTTGGGCCATAGTATATATTTTTTATTTGCCAATAGTTAACACCACATCCCGTTGGATTAATTTTTATCATGGTCAACCTAATATAGCTACCCTACTTGAGTCTTCCTTACCATGTACTTCCCAACTATACCATGATTCTGTACTTTATCTTCCAATATAAAAAAAATTGAATGGCCTTACCTGGATTTAAAACATTCCGACTTCTTCCCTGAGCACTTGTGGGTTAGATCGACCAATAAGACGACCAATTGACGTCAATTTTCATGTCAAAATCGATAATTTCTCAGCAGTTTACCCTGCTCGTTTTTGATCGATTTAAACTTTCTTCCCGATTTGAGAACAAGATTTGGTGGACATGCCTGGGTCTCTCCCAGTTGAGAACCATCCCTCGATGAGTGTTAAACGAACAGGACAGATTTTGTTTTCAAATTTATTTTTTTATTCAGAGGCCGGCCTTATTATAAAGGTTTTCGTACGGCTGGACGTCGTATCTCTAGTGACTGTAGCGGGTGGTTGGAGGGAGCTTCATGTTGCCCTGGTGCTCTCAGAGCTAAAGGGGAACAGGAAGCCGATCTGTT
>JAQQZZ010051415.1:0-10069 GCA_030265115.1 Mopalia vespertina | reverse complement strand
CAAATCATTGTGGAGATTAAGATTTGCTCAATTTTAGCACTGCCTACTTAACTTTCTCAAATCATTGTGGAGATTAACATTTGCTCAATTTTAGCACTGCCTACTCAACTTGCTTAAAATTATTGTTGAAACGGTTATACAGTAATAATTCAACTTAAATGACTATGGGAAAAAATTGAAGAAAAATGTATATAAAGAAGATTAAAATGGGTTTGTCTTCAGTTAACATGGCTTTTTGTTGTTTTATTTTATTCTTTCTTTTTTTTTAGCAGCCTCTTTTGCTATTGCTTGTTGAAATAAAATTAAAAAATGGGCTTCTTTCTCAATTTGTTAATTTCTAAAGCTCTGTGAAATTTTGTGTACATTTCTATTTCTAATGTATCCTTTTTATTTATATTGTTGCTATTTTTCCATGTGTATATTTTGTGTATAATTTATTATTATGTTATTCCTTTCAGCTGAAAGTCAGAAGCTGACATTAAACTTGGACATGAACCAGGCATACAGTTTTCGTCAAAGTCGATCTGCCCCTTGTGCTGCCCCAGTGGAGTCTCTTGAATTACCCCTAACGGTGGTTAGAGGAAATACTCTCCCTGTTATCAAACCTGATAGGTACGCTACAAATAAGTCACTGACATTTATAAGGATGGAATTGCTGGATTACTTGCTGTCTTGTGGTGTGATTGGCATTGCAACTAGATCATGATTTAGTGTGTGAGAGGTGTTGGGTGAGGGAGGAGAGGTTGCTAGGTTATGACTTATTATGGTGGAATTGTTATAATGTGTTTATAATGTTGGTGTATTTATTGTCAGATCAGGATTTCTAATAGTGGCATGCCACAGCATAGCTGAAATACCACTGAATGTGGCTTAATACACTAATCAATTAATCAATTTAATAGTCATCAAACAAATGTGGATGTAATTTTTCCAAGGCAGTGTTATATTTGTTTATAGTGATTAGGTAAAGGAAGTTGAATAACATATCTATTGCTCTTGTGAATGTTAAAAAAATCTAACTTGTGTTTCTATTTGAGCAGAATGCCATTCCTAAGTAAGTACATCCCTGGTACAGTCCATCCTATAGCACCGATGGAAGTCTTCCATTATCTCTCTAAAGATTCAGAAGGAATTTCAGGTCAGTCTTTTTGATAATTTAGACCTGCAGAGGTAGTAGGAACCAAATAAGCTGAATAGTGTTTGATTATCATAAGTTGATAAATATTTCAGGCCTGTGCTGTTGGGGAGAATATACAGAGGACCGATTTATAGGTTTTCCAAACTGTTTGCACTTTTTGTCTAAAATTGCATTTTGCTACTGATTTTGACAAATTTTGTCAATCTGATCATCAATGAAGTTTGTACTACATAGCAATTTTGCTTTATTTTTCATAAATGCCTGTTTATGTATTTGAAAAAGCAGCAGAAAATGCAAATGTTAGGTTATCTCACAAAGTTTAAGAAGACTGATTTTAAGGTCATGTGTGAAAAGATAACAGCATAGGCCTGTATCTAAATGTGACATTCTATAAGTTAATGTTTTCACAGAGGTTATTTCATATAATTATTTTTGGCTTTAATGGTAAAACAGTATCACAGATTAAACATGTTTATTTTGATATACTTGACATCTTGTCCATTGTTTTGTGGATATGAAAAGTTAGGCCCTGTTTATTTGTACTACAGATGTTTTACTGCACTGTCTGGATGTGGACTGGGAACTACATAGGCCTCATATACGTAAATCAGCTGTTTTAATGGAGCTTCTTCACGAAGCTGATAAACCCAAATCTCCCCACTATTATCATGGAGCGGATTCTGAGGCCAGAATGCGAACCATCTACCCCAGGGATTTTTCCACAATGTCCTCCCGTAATCTTCACCGCCGACTGAGGAAAACTGTTGACAATCTTACCATCATCTCACGATACCGAGCGAGTAAAATAACTGTGCTTAACCTGGAAATCACAGAACCTCTTGTATCGGAACATTGTGAGTTTTTTTACTAGTTTTTTTTTTCCAATAGATGTAAAATTAAATTCAAAATGTGCATCTGAGATGATGATTAGTAGTTCTGTAGTTGTAGTTTTGCCCTGTAGTGAAGGATACAACAAACTCAAGTGAAGGGGTATAATGAACTCAAGTCTTTTGGTTGCTTTCTCTACTCTTTGAGAGATTTTCTCCACAAATAATATTCAGTTGGTTGGAAACTAAGGCAAAGATGAATTGTATAAAATCAATCTTAATTTTTACTCAAACATTCATGTTAATTGTTATTCTAGCTTTAGCTGTAGCCTTGGGTAACTTGTATCAAGAAGTTCCAGAGGTTGAAATAGAGGATGTAGTGAAAGTTCTGGCTGCAGCTAATATTCTGGGATTCCATGGTCTCCGAGAAGGGTAAGGTGATCAAGTGCCTTTTGGAAAACTTTTGTCACAAGTTAAATCTGAAATATGCTGCCTGAAATTTTAACAAAATCAGCATGTAGTTGAGCATTTATTGGAGGAAGATCAGTAGTCAGTCCGGGTAATCACTGAGCCCCAGCTGCGGGCCTTTGGGTCCTGTGACTCCTGTCTGTGCCTTTTGCCTGGTCATTGGTTGTTATTATCCAGAACTGAATCGTGAGTGAAATAAAATTAAATACAGCGTATTAAAAAAAGATAATAATTTATGAGCAGGAATGGAACAAATAAATGTTATGAGATAGAAATATAATAATCATACCCTGAATTTCTCTCTTGTTTTCAGATGCGCCAATATAATGCTTGCTAATTTGAACTACAAAACTGTCTGTCCTTATCATTATGTGGCATCAAAGGTTAGTTTTCTCTATATCTATTGGCCCTTGGCTTAGTGGTAGCGTGTGCGCTTCCTAATCCCAATCCTGGACTACTATCGAGTCCATCTATCGACCATCAGGTATATGAATTAGTCACACAATGTGGCTCTGGCAATTGCGGCAGTGGTTTCCTCCCGGTTTTCCACCGTAATAAGGCAATGAAGTGGACAATCCGTCGTCATATATTAAAGTGAAATACCCTTGAGTACGACATTAAAGCCCAAATCAAACAAACAAAGAAATCTGGTTCTATTGAACAAGTCAACTGTTTCCCAAACATGCCAAAATGGCTGTGTGTAGTTGTGTTGGTATTTACTGTTGGAAGTCTACCACAGTCATCTAAGTGACACACCCTCATATTAGCAAAATACCAGAGTACGGCATTAAACCACTGTCAAACATTACAAACAAACAAACAATCTACCACAGTCATCTGAGTGACACACCTTCATATTAGCGAAATACCTGAGTACGACATAAACCCGCATCAAACCAACTAACAAACAAAGGAACAATCTACCACAGTCATCAAAGTGACACGCCCTCATATACGCGAAACCGCATAAAACCATAAAACCTCAAACCAAATAAACAAACATCACATTCACCATAAAGTTTACTATTACCCTCACATATCTTTGATTGTAGCCGTTTGTAAGCATATAAAAAGTAACCTACTTGTAAGTTTCTTTTCCACAAAAACAATCCATTATTATTTTTTTTAGTTACACGAAGACAAAGTGACAGACGCCTGTGAAAGCTGGCTAGAGGTTAACCTAATTCCAAAGGTAATAATCTATATCTTTTTTTGACTGTACTTATATATGTAACACAATCCTCCTCCTCCACCTTTATACTTATTTCCTAGCAACGAATGTCCAGACCCAGGTGTATTATGTATTTATTTATATAATCTCCAGTTTAAACTTGTGGATTTCAGACAGGTTTATCGATTATGGCAGTTAAAGTTAATAGTGTTGGACAGCTGATGATCTCATGGCATTCATGAGCTTTCACACTGCCTGTATTTTAGGAGTCAATTGCTTAATTTCCTTTTAAGAATGGGGTCTCTGTTCAATGGGAAGCTTCTCCAACTGTAGAGTAAGAAATTGTATATCCATCCATATAAGTGAAATGTCCCTAAATTGCGTTAATATAGGCAGAGATGCGTTAATGTATGCAGAGCTGCATTAGTATAGGCAGAGATGCGTTAATATAGGCAGAGAT
Organism: Mopalia vespertina; assembly: GCA_030265115.1. Taxonomy (NCBI): domain Eukaryota; kingdom Metazoa; phylum Mollusca; class Polyplacophora; order Chitonida; family Mopaliidae; genus Mopalia; species Mopalia vespertina. Next base: position 6,005 of record JAQQZZ010051415.1, on the reverse strand, counting down.
GCTTTAATGTATGCAGAGCTGCATTAGTATAGGCAGAGATGCGCTAATATAGGCAGAGATGCATTCATATAGGCAGATTACAACGTTAAACCCCAATAAAACAAACAAACCAATCAAAGCCTCTGTTTTTAAGAATAAATTTTGAAGATTACCATTCTTTTGTGATAATTGATATTTTGATGAAAGTCTGCAGTGTAAAGGTCCTGTTCTACTCTATCCATAAAATGAACATAGATTATTAATCAAGGGTTGTTCATTCCCAATGTTTGATAGAGTCGTTTATTCCCAGTGGCTGTCACAGTTGTTTATTGTAAGTGGCTGACATGATTGTTTATTGTCAATGGCTGGCACGGTTGTTTTTTGTCAGTGGCTGGCTGGGTTGTTTATTCCCTGTGGGTGGAATGGTTGTTTATTCCCTGTGGCTGGCATGGTTGTTTATTCAAGTGGTTGGCATGGTTGTTTTTTGTCAATGGCTGGCATGGTTGTTTTTTGTCAGTGGGTGGCATAGTTGTTTATTGTCAGTGGCTGGCAAGATAGTTTATTGTCAGAGGCTGGCATAGTTGTTTATTGTCAGTGACTGGCATAGTTGTATATTATCAGAGGCTGGCATAGTTGTTTGTTGTCAGTGACTGGCATAGTTGTATATTATCAGAGGCTGGCATAGTTGTTTATTGTCAGTGACTGGCATAGTTGTTTGTTGTCAGTGACTGGCATAGTTGTATATTATCAGTGGCTGGCAAGGTAATTTATTGTCAGAGGCTGGCATAGTTGTTTATTGTCAGTGACTGGCATAGTTGTTTATTATTGTCAGTTACTGGCATAGTTGTTTATTGCCAGTGGCTGGCACGGTTGTTTATTGTCAGTGGGTTGCACAATTGTTTATTATCAGCGGCTGGCAAGGTAGTTTATTGTCAGTGGCTGGCACAATTGTTTATTATCAGTGGCTGGCAAGTAGTTTATTGTTAGTGGCTGGCAAGGTAGTTTATTGTTAGTGGCTGGCACAATTGTTTATTATCAGTGGCTGGCAAGGTAGTTTATTGTCAGTGGCTGGCACAATTGTTTATTGTCAGTGGCTGGCACAGTAGTTTATTGTTAGTGGCTGGCACAATTGTTTATTATCAGAGGCTGGCATGATTGTTTATTGTCAGTGGCTGGCATAGTTGTTTATTGTCAGTGGCTGGCAAGATTGTTTATTGTCAATGGCTGGCACGGTTGTTTATTTCAGTGATACTAGGCGGGGCTGTGTATTCCTACATATTGTAGTAGATGGGGTTGTTACTCTTCACCCATTACACATGTTTGTGATTGCCTCTCTAAATGTAATATCCAGCAGTAAGTTACATTGTTACAGATATAACTATTTCTTCCGCTTGTTTTTTTACAGCTTGCCAATCACATACAGCTACGCCAGCTGTCATTTGAAGTTCTACAGAAAGTCATGAACTCTAACAGGTGATTAGAATCAAAATTGTAGATCTTATTCAAAATTTAAGTCATGTCTGATAAAATTGCATTGGGAGAGTGTGTTGAAGTCTATACTGTCGGTTGTAGTTGTAGATGTTTTTCTAGTAGAGCCTTCATATATAAATTCACATTTAGGTTTTTTTGTTTACTGTTGATCGTAAACATAAGTGACTTAAAGTGAGCATGGTGTAAACATATACCAGACTATTTAAAAACAGAAAACATCACCAAAGATTTACTGTGGATCATTAATTGGACATATAGTTTGCTTTAAATCATAGTTTTGTTTTATTTATAATTTATAGTTGTAGTCCAATCAAAGAATGTCAAGTAATACACTTTTGTGAATACTAAATCTCTGCTGCTGAGCCATCTGAGCTATGGAGCAATAGGCAGGTTTAGTGTTATGATGTAGCAACCACAAAGTGAAGTACCTTTAGCATAATAAGGTTATCGCTTTACAGAAAAGCCATTCAGGGGCAACGTTATTTTGCAAAGGGACATCACTCTGTTGTTCAAAACCTGTGTATTAAGAGCGGATTTGTTGTGGTGTCTTTCACTGTAACCAGCACAGTTTGACTTATTGTGCTATGCTTACCTCCAGTGTAGTACCTTGTCACTGGCTGTTCCCACTGATACATGGCTACTGTCCTTTCCTTTACTCATTGGAATGGTAAGATGTAATGTCAGGTGAAATAACCTACGGTACATTATACTAGAATTGTGGTAAATTCTCCACTTCACTCCTCAGATCAGGGGTTTCTGACAGTTACTGGGCCAAAATACAGTTACTGGTTACATGTAGCAATGTTGAGACTTTGACCAACAGTCTATAATTTCTGAAACATCACTGGTCAAACCCACCAGAAGCAGATGAAAAAAGTCTCTAATTATTTTTACTGGTCTCTTTTCTGCTCACCAGTTGAAATTCCAATCCTTGTTCATTTTATTTTGAAGGTTATTTACATTCAATGAGTACAGTTTGTATAAACTGCTGTGTGATTGGCTGTTCCTTCAACTGAACCCAGACATTCAACTGATGCCATGCCACAGTACAATTCTCACATATTTTAATGGGTAATTATTTTTAATCTGAATTAAATTATTCAGTTTACATAGGACAGCTGGCAGAAGATGTTTACTGGATATATGTTAAAATATAGACAGATGGTGTCCCTGAATCTATTATTAATGGCTAGAGGCCAAACAAAATACTTCTTAGTGTGCTGCTGTTATATAAACAAAATACTTCTTAGTGTACTGCTGTTATATAAACAAAATATGCTAGAGCAGGGCATTGAACACCAATCAACTTTTTATTTCACCAAAACTTGCAGTTTAAACTCTCTTTAATATGGCTTAAAACACTGAAAATAAGTATCCATTCATGGAACTGTGTGAATAACAACATATTAGTGTTAAATCAAAGGCTTGGCTTTAGATATTTTAATAGATTTATCATTTTTAAATGTTGTTTACTTGAAATAGTTAAGTGAGGTGTATTTTTGTTCACAAATGGTAGGTTTTCTAAAGTGTGTTCATTGTTAGAGAGAGAAGAGACAAACATCTACGAGCCGTTGTTTGCTGCTTTACGTCTACATGGTATTACTGACAGTAAGTTTGTCTTTCACTTCCTCATTAATTAGTGTACATAGGGTCCTCAATAAATCTCTACGTATTTATTATCCTTACATCTTATTTGGATACAAATGTTTATTCAACCCAGCAATTTTTTTAATTTTTTTTATTTTAAAATTTGATATGACATTCTGTTTCAGAATTTCTAACCAGTAAAATATTATGTTACATTGTATTTTTGATTGAAAACTGATTATCATGGCCTTTCAATGATGTGATGATGATATTTTGACAAAGAATACTGTTATTTCTCTATTTCAGCCAATCATTTACGTGACATGCAGATGATGAATATAGTTCCTCAAGCCTGGGTAGTTAATGTTCTTTCCTTACATTATCAAGGGGTAAGCATAAATACATATTGTACCACTTCCGTCAATTCTTGCCAAGAAAATAATTAGGTCTGAGTTAGGGCCTACTGCTGGAAATACTTTCCCATGTACCCCTGAGGTCTATGAAGACCACACATGTCAAAGGTCGTACTTCAACCTGCTGTTATCTACGGTTTGATAGCTTTTTGAGAAATTGGCCATAATAAATACACAATTTAACACAGGTCAGATAGCAGGGTTGATCAGTACATCTCTTGATAATAATAGGTAAGTACATCATAAATTTGCCCTCTGGCTAAGGGCAGTTTGTTTGAAGAGTAGCAATGCTGTCTTTACTTTACCTTAACATTATGGAAAAGCTTCACATCTTGGTTGTGCTAGTGTCAATTATTGTTGGAATACACTGCTGACAAGTGAAATACCCTTAAGCATGGTGTAAAACACCAATCAATCAATCATTATAAATTTGTTTCTTTGCAAGTATAAAATAGCAAGTTTTATGTAGAAATGTTTATTATGAATTTGTTTAATTTTATAGCTGCAGGGTGGAGGAGATATGACAGCTTTTAAGAACTTTTCAACAGCTTGTATCAGGACTGGATTTATCATTGATGAGGTAAATGCTTCAAAACTCCATAATCCAGACATGTATATTAAGGGGTGTGTTCTCCTGGCGCTGACTATCCTCTCAGAAGGGTACTTTTCTTTACCCATTGGGGAGGTGGGGGGTGTGGAGTGTGCACACTGTCACTTGTGTGAAATAACCTCCCTCAAACAATCTAGTAATACTGACACACGATCTTCAACTTTAATCCCATTTTTAAAGCAAAGGCCTGTCATATCCAACCAGATTTAATTAGTTTTCATGTGTAATTTTAAATATACATGTCTATATTCGACTTGTTACAAAGTTACTGTAAGAGAGAATTGTTGAATTTGATTATCAGTAGGGATAGGAGTTGGAGACTATAACATTATGGTGAATGGGAAAAAGCCTGAAATCGGACAGTTATTAAACTTTTATCCTGAAAAAAGCTGTAGACAAAATACTACATTTCAGTAATGTGTTTCCAACATATATGTGAATATACATACTAAAATACATTATAAACATAAACATACATGTACTACCACAAGGCCCAGAAATGTGAGACATCATCCTTTTGAGCTACTTTCCTTTCTTTTTAAGTTTGCCCAAAGCAGGGGTGGTAAATTTAATGACCTGTAAAAATAAACTTCTATAATATTACTATTTGTTTAAAGACCAGCAAGGCTGACCTTCAAATTAATTTTGTCTTAATATTTAGAACATTTCTTCACCTGTCAAACCTGTCCCATTTTAAAAATGCTTTCTGGAAAAATTTGTTTCAATACTTCTAGTTCAAGGTTTTTTAACCCTCCAGGCTAGATGTCATCTGAGTGAAGGGACTTGAATTGAAAACATTTTAATTATTCAAAAAAAAGGCATTTATAATGTCTGTGTGACAGATAGAATTCCCCCAGTTTTTTTACATTTTATAAACCTCTTACAAATTTGCTTAGTCTGTAGTCTGCCCAATCACCATAGCTTATAAATCATTAGATATGTTGTAACATCCTGTTGTCTGCCCAATCATCACAGCTTATAAATCATTAGATATGTTGAAACATCCTGTTGTCTGCCCAATCACCACAGCTTATAAATCATAAGATATGTTGTAACATCCTGTTGTCTGCCCAATCATCACAGCTTATAGATCATTAGATATGTTGAAACATCCTGTTGTCTGCCCAATCATCACAGCTTATAAATCATAAGATATGTTGTAACATCCTGTTGTCTGCCCAATCATCACAGCTTATAAATCATTAGATATATTGTAACATCCTGTTGTCTGCCCAATCATCACAGCTTATAAATCATAGATATGTTGTAACATCCTGTAACGTTTCCATTTCAGATTCCACAGTATCATTCTGAGATTTTGTCTCTGTATGGATTCCATTTTGAACTGAAGGCTGTGAAACAAGAGGACGAAGGTTGCTATAGCTTTTTCATGCAGGTACCATACATCACCTAAAAATTCCTCCACACAATTACTACTTTGGAAGTTAGTTAAAGGGCTTAGAAATTGAGTCTGGGAGATTTCTCAGAAAACATACTTTTGCTTCCTTAATACTTTCCAAAAGTAGCAAAAAGTCAATGAAATTTAAAGGAGATTAAACAGTATTCAAGTTGAGATAGTTCGGGCACAAGAGGTTTCTTACTCAAGAATTAACAACTTACTCAGAGGGGTTTCTCCAATTTGAACCATATGCTCGACCAGATCAGCATATTTTTTTTTTTTTTTTGGTTATATAGGTATCCCGTTATAAATACTTCTTAACGAACATTAGTGCACGATTGGAACTTGGGGGCAGTTATTCATAGCGGTATGAAGTATAATCCATAATTGTAAGATGACCAGTCACAATTCCACTTAAGTCACTGCGAAATCAGACTGCGAAACCAGACTCCTAATCCTACTCCAATTTACCATTCACGGGATTGAGTCTGTCTGTCGACCATCAGGTATATGAGTGAGTCACACG
>JAQQZZ010051404.1:0-10069 GCA_030265115.1 Mopalia vespertina | reverse complement strand
CCCTTTAGCTCTGCGAACACCAGGGCAACAGAAAGCAACCTCTTTTCTCGCCTCTTACGATCGACCGAGGAAGCCGAAGGAATATTCTGCAGGGCCATGGCCCACCCGCTCCCTCACGGGGCACGAGTGCTTGTGAGACATACTAAAACCATTATGTTGATGAGACGTGCTAACCATGAGTGTTTGTGAGACATATTAAAACCATTATGTTGATGAGACGTGCTAACCACGAGTGCTTGTGAGACATACTAAATACATTATGTTGATGAGATTTGCTAACCACGAGTGCTTGTGAGACATATTAAAACCATTATGTTGATGAGACGTGCTAACCATAAGAGCTTGTGAGACATACTATACCATTTTATTGATAAGACATGCTAACCCAAGAGCTTGTGAGCAAACTTATACCATTACGTTGATGGGACGTGCTAACCACAAGTGCTTGTGACATATACTATGACCATTATGCTGATGAGACATTTTAACCACTAGTGTTTGTGAGACGTACCAATACCATAATGTTGATGAGACGTGCTAACTCAAGCGCTTGTGAGCAAACTAATACAGTGATACCATAATGTTGATGAGACGTGCTTAAACCATTATGTTGATGAGACGTGCTTCAACCATTATGTTGATGAGACGTGCTAACCACGAGTGCTTGTGAGCAAACTAATACAGTCATACCATAATGTTGATGAGACGTGCTTCAACCATAATGTTGATGAGACGTGCTAACCCAAGCGCTTGTGAGAAAAATAATACAGTAATACCATAATGTTGATGAGACGTGCTTCAACCATTATGTTGACGAGACATGCTAACCTAAGCGCTTGTGAGCAAACTAATACAGTAATACCATAATGTTGATGGGACGTGCTTCAACCATTATGTTGATGAGACTTGCTAACCACGAGTGGTTGTGTGACATACTATAATCATTATGTTAATGAGACGTGCTGACCACGAGTGCTTGTGTGACATATTAAAACCATTATGTTGATGAGACGTGCTAACCACAAGTGCTTGTGAGACATAATAAAACCATTATGTTAATGAGACGTGCTAACCACGAGTGCTTGTGAGACATATTAAAACCATTATGTTGATGAGACGTGCTACGACGAGTGTTCGTGAGACATATTAAAACCATTATGTTAATGAGACGTGCTAACCACAAGTGCTTGTGAGACATACTAAATACATTATGTTAATGAGACGTGCTAACCATGAGTACTTGTGTGACATACTAAAACCATTAAGCTGAAGAGACATGCTAATCATGAGTGCTTGTGAGACATAGTGAAACTAATGTGCTCATGAGTTGCATCAAAACACTATTGCTCATGAGGCATACCAAAACACCAGCGCTGGTAGCATGTTCATAGTTTTCAGGCTGTTCATCAGCCTCACAAATGTATCAGAACCAAATGTATCTCCCTCCGGTAAACTTCCATTTGATGCTTCCCACTGTTCATTATGTCTTTTGTAGGCTTCCGAGAAGTGAATAGCAACATGCTCTTTTATCCTCTTTACAGTATCCTAAACATAGAGTAAGAAAAATGGATGTAACATTTGCCTTTATTGATTCTATCTGCTTGATGTGTAATGTATTCATATAAAAATAACAGGCCTTATTTTTTCAAAATTTTGAGTAACCCATCTACCGTCCGCGTGAATTTTAATTCACGTAACCAATTGTTCGGTTACGTGAAACGAATTTGCGTGAACAATCGTTCTTGTGAATAGGTTACGCCAAATATACTTCCATGTTGCTTGTCTTTCGAGACAGTCAGTTTTCAATGTGTAAATAATGCACGCCTATTTCCAAGATTTAATTCTACCAGATGTTCAACAGTTAGTGGATTGTGCAACAACTTTAGCACAGTTCATTGGTACTCTATGCCTATGTTTAGCTTCTGAAATGTACACCCTTTGCTGTGCTTAACTGTTTTAAATTGTCTGATGTTTTGCATATCAACAGTTTCTCTTCAGTCAGGGAGATCAAATTGATAGATAAAAGGACACAGCATGTCGCTTTTCAGAATTCTCTTATAGAGCCCCACCCTACTACCTCCTACTCTCCAGCTGTGGTGACCATTCGTGTGAATTTTTGTTTGCGTAACTTCTACGCAACCTGAATGACCGTTGGCATGAAAATTTAAGGCCTGAATAATACGGTGTATTCACTAAAATAAGATTGAAAAACAGAATTTAACTGACTACATAATGATTCACGTGCCACACAAGTACAATTCGATGGACATATTAGTTTAATCCACATAATCTACTATCTGATGAAAATTAACACAATGTTTGTTTTGGGTTACAACCAACATTTCCAGAGGTAGGGTTGGTCGGCTTTCTTATTTATTTGATTTGTTTAGTATTGGTATATTATAAAGGGTCAAAATTACAATTTAGGTCACTATAATTTTTTAAAAAGATGGAAACAGCTTTGGCTTTTGAATTCTTTTGAAATGATTTAAAGTAGGCCCTTGAAAATTCTGAAGATGATCAGGATAATCAAGAAGTTAAAAGTTATAAATGTTTGAACAGTATATCGCAGGAAAAGAGGGATAAGAAACATGGCTTCCATTTGAATCAGAGATCCATGAATGTGTTACTCAGCTACCATAATTATGCATAAAATCATTTACTTTTAAGGCTATTTGTTGAAGGAAAGCCCATTATTTATTGTCATTTCATAACAATGATTAGTTAATATTCATTCAAAAGAAACCAAAATTTCCAATAAAGATGATCCCTTTGTGGGTTCATAGCCTTAACGTTCACAAAACGGGTTACTTTCGCAACACAAAGCAAACTTCTGCCATCTTGGCTGTATCACTGTTATCTGAACACATGAGTAGGCTAAAATTCATTCATATTTTATGAGGGAATATGATACACACCTTTGTGAGTTTCACTATTAATTGTGTAATCTCTGCTACTCAATAGAATGGGACAATGTGTGGCTGCCGTAGGAACATGCTACCATTGCTAGCCGAGTAACACATTCACGGGGTGCTGGTTCGAAAGGAAGTGATGTTCCTTATCCCTCTATACTACTCCCAGATCGCAGCAAATCAAAACACACATATACAAACAAAAAAAATTCCAAATTGTCCATGGTCAATAAGGAAATTTTTGTTCTCATTTTTATTCTTTGTTATTCATCTTATTTGTACTTCTTGTTGTTAAACACAAATGCACACCCACACAACAACAACACATTCCAACATTACCACATCAGCAAACTTAGAACAGGGGAAATCATACTTGTCCTCCTTCTACCAACAGCATGTCCAGAAGTATTTTCTTCAGCCAACCTTCGAAGTCCCGTACTCTGGAACGCGTTATGAATACAACATCCTTAAAGAAAATCTCAGGCCTCAGCTCCTACAACAAAAGTCAAATTCAATTGAATTGGGTGGAAACTGGAGCCCATGCAAATGTTTTTCACCTGTAGTTTTGGTGTGGAAGAAAACTTACAGTAATGAATATACAATATACAGTATATAGAATATAATATCTAGTTTGGTCTGTGTAGATGTGACAGTAGTATCAATGTATGTGCATTTACCGTCTATCACTAGGCTCAGGTACATGGATCAACCAATGTGGAGCTACACCGGACATGGTGTTTGATAAATGTAACAAGCTGTGTAGCTAGCAGGTCCACAACTAAAGGCCTTCTTTTTTTTTAAAAAATAAGCTCATAATCCCTGCCAAATCACAAATCTCTACTTTTGTTTAAGAACAGTTTTTTTCTTTTTCTTTAAAGAGCCAAAGAATAAAAGATATTGTGTTTAGTTTATCATCATTTTGGTGCAATATGAAAGATCAGCCATATATTTTGTGAAACCAAGTGAAACATAACCACATCTATGGTATTAAAAGATTGTTTGTTTGTTTGATTGGGATTTAACGTCATACTCAATGATATTTCACTTATATGACGACGTGCCAGCCCAATGGGTGACGGAAACCACCCTCGACACCATTGGCAACAAACTAGACAAGACGGGACAATACAGGACAATAAAAGGACGTAATACAGACACCACAAACAAATCGGCTTCCTGTTCCCCTGAGAGCACCAGGGCAACATGAAGCTCCCTCCAACCACCCGCAGTATTAAAAGAAAAAGCAAAGTTTGAAGTTAATATCTGAATTTGAGTGATGGCCATCTTGGGTCTACAGAATAAGATGAAATGCAATCCCATCAATTTTACCATCAACAACTATTTTCCAGGTTTTAAAATAAGTCTGCGAATTTGTTCTCAAGCCTTGTGTGCACAACACATACAGACATAACTATTGCGAATTGTGCAATGGTGGCCATTTTGTTTAATTGAACTTGGTGATCCATACCAATTCGTCATCTTAAGGAGAGGAAGCACGGTACAAGTTTCAAGTCAATTGGTGAATTTGTTCTCAAATTATCTTGTGTACAGCACAAGGGCGTTAATATTGAAATATCATGAAATGGTGGTCATATTCTTTTACTTAATTTGGTGAAATGCAATCCTATCCTATTTCTCAGTAGGAGGAAGCTAAATTCCAGGTTTCAAGTTATGTGCACAACACATTTGCGTAAATATTGTAAAATGATGCAATGGCAGCCATTTTGTTTTCTGTGAATTTGTTACAGAGTGATCCTGTTCACAACATACAGGTAACAGACATAAATATTGTTAAAAATGGCATGGTGGACATCATTCTTTACAGAATTTGGAAGTTTCAAGGGTATCTGTGATTTATTCTCTACTTATCCTGTTCACAACACATACAGGCATGAATATTATAAAATTGTGTAAAAATGATCATATTGTTTACAGAATTAGGTGAAATGTAATCCCATCCATGGTCTTAACAGGAGATAGCTACATACATGTAGGCATACCAAGCTTGAAGTTAATCTGTGAATGTATTCTCTGCTTATCGTGTTCACAACACATACAAGCATGAATATTCTATAATTATGTAATAATGGCCATTTGGTAGACCAGAATTTGGTGAAATGAAATTCCATACATCATCTTAACAGGAGCAAGATACATACAGTACCTAGTTTGAAGTTAATCCACGAATTTCTTTTCAAGCTGGCATTTTCACAAACAGCGAGTAACAATGGTGAGTAGCATTTTAATAGCGGTGGACAAAAAGTCCAACCACAGTGGAGCTACACCTGACATGGTGAGTGATAGACGTAAAAAGTCCAACCACAGTGGAGCTACACCCGACATGGTCTGTGATAGACATAAAAAGTCCAACCACAGTGGATCTACACCCGACATGGTGAGTGATAGACGTAAAAAGTCCAACCACAGTGGAGCTACACCTGACACGGCGTCTGATAGACGTAAAAAGTCCAACACAGTGGAGCTTTAGCGGACATGGTGTGTGATAGAGGTAAAAAGTCCAACCACAGTGGAGCTACACCTGACATGGTGTGTGATAGATGTAAAAAGTCCAACCACAGTGGAGCTTTAGCGGACATGGTGTGTGATAAGACATAAAAAGTCCAACCACAGTGGATCTACACCTGACATGGTGTGTGATAAACATTAAAAGTCCAACCACAGTGGATCTACACCTGACACGGCGTCTGATAGACGTAAAAAGTCCAACCACAGTGGAGCTACAGCAGACATGGTCTATGATAGAGGTAAAAAGTCCAACCTCTGGATCTACACCTAATATGATGTGTTATAGACATAAAATGTAACGATGGTGGAGTTACACCTAATGTAAAAATGTACAAAAAACACAGAAGCATATTGTCTATATGTATACTTTGATTGTTCCATATAATGACCTGATTGCTGATTGTTTGGTTGCAAGTAGAAAATAATTGCAGAATCACAAAGTTTTGACTTTATCATGAATTTTAAAAATTGTCACTTTAAATCAACAATTGCTTGGTGAAGTCGACCCCAGGCCCAAATCTGATACGGTTTCTTGTAGTCAAAATGTTATGCGATAGCATGCGCACATGAAGCTGTGAAGGCATTGTGTAAGAGGGTGTAAGACCACTATTATGAACTTGTGTTTTGTCACCTTCGTATATAGTTCTTAATAAAAATGGTGTGTTGTCTTGTTTTATTTGTTCTGCTGCTGGAAATTTGTTTTTGGTGAAGTATTTGGTATTGATGTGAAGTAATTGAGCGGAGGTTTCTGGTCAGTGTAATATTATAACCTAAATAGGTCACATTTGGTATATTTATCTCCATTTGATGGAGGGTTGATTCGGCTGTTGTTTACATTCTGAAGTTAGCTTGACAACCCCTATGAGACTCCAGGGCTTCTAGCTCAAAATTTCATCGGTCATCAGCTGTCAAGATTTTAACATATAACTGCAAAAGGACCGATTAAGGTATGTGCCAGGGGTTTTCCCCCAACGAAAGTTTGGGAGGGAGCTGTGGAGCCAAACGTTAACATCACGGCTTATGGCAAATTAATAATGGTCTTGCGTCAGCTGGCTTCCAGCTTCAACGTCTTGCTCGAGAAGAGTGACGATTGAGAAATTTGAAATTGCGTGAATTTAAGGGTAGGATAAGTCAGACATTAGATTAAGGTAGAAGACTAATTCTGGTTTCCACGTGCAATCATTCTCAAAGAGAAGTCAGCTATCAGTCATTGGTTCTTATCCAGGTTGTCTTTAAAAGGATGTTAGACGAATGACTTAGCCCATAGGATTGCGATAAATGAGGCTTTTGGTTAATGCCTTCAAACTTTATGAATTTCGGAAAACAATTTGTCCCCCATTGTTTATCAACATAAATATACTCACCACACGTCACACCGGCATCTTCGTTATGGCTGCAGTCATAAGTTCCAATAGGTTGTGTATAATCACAGTTTAAAATATCAGTCTCGTTCCCAACACATGAAACCTCGTCCAACCAGATTTGACCAGGTCCCTGAATAAAAAGACCTCCACTCCAACTAACGGCGCCCGCTCTATCAGAAATAAAAAAGGTATGTATTAGGCGAAGCTTCATGGCAAATTACCAGGATGCCTATTTACAATGGTTTTGATCAAAAGTACTGTTTTACGTTTCAAGTTTACCTTATACAGTTTACATGGTATGCATGTTGACAGAGGTACGCCTTGGGTTTAATTCAACACAAATATTTAGGTTGCGTAGACTACTAAATAACAGAACAAATAGGTCATTACAATGGATAAAACAAAACTGACTGTGGTTGTCAATCATTGTAAAGCGCAATTTATAATTGTCAATTCTTGTACAAAACAATGTGTTATTGTTTTAGGAGAATTTCTGTACAGTTTTTGTGTCCTGGAAATTACGCTCTTTATATGCAATTTACGTTAATTCAAATCTCTCAGTCACGTGCAATGACGTGAGCTTGATAATATGTATGATGCTTGGTAGCAACGGAATTGAGTTGTCAATATGGCATGTAAGTTTCCTTCTCTTCTACTTTATTTTTGGAAACATCGTTAAAAAAACAGTCAGTTTGTTTTGAATACAGGGACCAGTTGCTCGAAAGACTATTAGCTGCTAACACCAGATTAAATCGCTAATAGAGGATTACAGCTAGACCTTTAACATGGAGAGATGTCATCCAAGAGAGGATGAAATTTAATAGCGCTTAGACTGATATATAACATCGCAAAATTGTGCATATAAGAAATGTCGAGGCTAGATTTAAAATAACACAGTTATTATATTTATGGTAGCAGAGCGTGGTTTATAAATATTTAAAACTAAACGAACCAAATTAGAAGTATATTACACAATGATGATTATTTATTTTCAGAGAGGTGGATAGAAATTTGTGAAAATATTGTGAACAATCTCTAAACATGGTTGCAGTACATAGGCCGGCAACTAGATTAACTTTGCATATGACCATGACTTAATTAGGAATCTAAAGCAAGTCACTTCTACGGCATCGTGCTATCTGGAAAGCTTAAAAAGCCGATTTCGAAGAAAGAAAACGTCGTTGAGATGAAAGACTATGAATTTCGATCTTTTAGAGGCTCGTTGGCCTTTTTCGGACAAGGGTCCTAAATGTACATGGACTGGAATGGTAAGATATGGAGATATATACTCTGGTAATATGTCCCATTTTAGTTTTATTGGGATAATAGTGATCAATAACTAGCGCGTTAGTTACGCTCTTAATGGTGTAAGTTACAGACAGATTAGCGGAGAAGAAGTGCTGAAGGAGCAAGTATTTAACTGATACATATTTAATATTTTTAACACATCATCATAAATGTATATTTATGATGAAAGCCTTGTCGATAATAAACCTGTTTGCCCTGCTAATTTATCACAGAAGCATAAACGATGGTTATTCTGTGGAAATTTATCATAAAAGCATGTCCGAGAGTTAAACAAGTGGATATCTTAGTGCTCGTTACTTTTATAGTGTTGATGGCTTTCACAATGGTGGCACCAGAACATTCTCGCGTTGATATATATGGACGTATCAAATGATTATATACACATTCCGACTAAAAGTCAAAGGGAATAAAATTACCTCGGATAACCTGCCATATGACAAATCACACTGGCTTCCTCAGACCCAAAACTGTCGTCACAAATCGTACCCCATTCGCCATTGTAAAATATTTCAACGCGTCCTTCGTTTCTATATGTACCGTTTACAAGTCGAACAGAAGGCACTGTAAATGCAGATTGAATAGTGATGTAGTTTTAACACACCCACCAGCCACACTGTTAAGAGACATCAAGATCTTTAATATGAAAGCATCCCCTTAATATTCAAATATTAAGATAGTGACAGAATTAATTCGAAATTATAAAATAGTTAAATTTGAGCCTTCAATTTACTTTTTCATTGAGCATTTTATAAAGGCACTGACTAGGTGTTGGAGATAAATAGCAGATCAAGTTCCACACTGTGGTCTTTTTTGTCATAAGTTGACCGTGTATTTCCAGTGATCAATGAATTACATGCGAACAATCTGACTACACAATCGAGCTATTAAAATAGGATTACCACCTGGTGGTAGATCAAATGTAAGCTGATCTGATAGCCAATCAATATGTTCTTATTTCACACATTTCAGATTCTGTCAGACTCTAGCACAGAAACTTGCGGGTCATCATAAATGCTTCAAATGTGTTGCATTTGAACGAAAACAATGTGGGCTAAAAAGGGGGTTCATTTGTTGAGGTTCATAGAAGATTTTTAAAACGTTTTCTTCGAAATATGTATGCTGTATTTTTATTAGATTTCCAAAGTGATTGCCAAAGTAAAGACGAAGGGATTTGTCGCATACAGTGGATTGTTTGATATCTGTACCCATACGGAAAGATGCGAAGGATGTTCCGACATGACGTTGGATCCAGGCAACAAATTGTCCACTGTTACTTGTTATGAAGATAAATATACTCACAACACGCTACACCGGCATCTTCAGAATGCTGACAGTCATGAGCTCCAATAGGTTGTTTATGAGAGCAGCTTAAAATGTCGTTCTCGTTCCCATCACATGAAATATCGTCCAACCAGATTGGACCAGTTCCCTGTCCAAAATGAGCCCGATTCCATACAACGGCATCAGTTCTATCGGACAGAAAAGATACACTTTCATTTGCAATAAGATACTACATTTTAATGTCCTTTTGAATGTGCCGATAGGTTATATTTTTAATGCCGTGCTCAAGGATTTTCCACTTATTTGATGGTGGTGCTATCCACCAATACCTGCTCATACAACACTGAAATGTTAAAATGTTACTTTGTTGAAAAGTTAATGTTGCTCCAAAGTTAATGAATATCCTTAAAACATACAGCCCTTAGTCAGAGGAAGCTAAATACCGAAGGAGTTGTTATTAAGAACGTTCATTGTTCTACGTAAAATTTTAGTGCTTGCTAAGAACTGTTATAGAGTACTAGTACCCTATATTATGAAGTCTCGATCACCTCAATTGGCGTTCATATCGATTTATGTACCTACTCGATATAAAAGAACTTTCAATATAAAACCAAGACCATAGAATTACCTTTGATATCCTAACATATGACAAATCACACCGGCATCTGCAGACCCGAA
>JAQQZZ010051393.1:0-10070 GCA_030265115.1 Mopalia vespertina | reverse complement strand
CCAGAGCCACAGGTACCTCTTACATGTACAAACATTACAACCAGAATAAAGGTTATTTCTCTTCACCAGACCAGTGGCTTCTGGAAACTACCCCACTACATGAGACAACTCAAGCACAGGACATTGTGAATTGTGTACAAAGTCATGAAGTGTGCACATTAGCTCTGTGTTGCTCCTTACATGTGCTGGATTACCCAAAGTTTGATTGGGGTTTAACGTCGTACTTAACTTATGAGGGTATTTCATTTATATGACGATGGATTGTCCACTTAGCACTGTTCCTTGCCTCATTACAGTGGAAAAGTGAAACGAAACCTTGTAAAAACCACCCCAGCGATTGCCGGAGCCACATCGTGTGACTCACTCACATACATGATGGTCGACAGACGGACTCAATCCTGTGAACGGTAAATTGTGAGTAAACTGTGAGTAGGATTAGTAAGTGCACATGCTACCACTAAGCCACAACCGTGGGCCCGATTACCCAAAGTGCAAAAACCTTAAAGGGCAACAGTAAATGCCCTCAAACCATAGGGAAAAAATACCATTTGTCAATAAAAGTATTACAGGGTAGGGTTTGAAAAAAGGGAATATATTTTGATCGTTTTTTTTAATATTTAGCTGTGGGTTAATAAATTACCTATAGATTGGCTCATTTGCATGTTTGCTCGAATGCGATACGAAACATTTTGTCGATAAACATTGTGCACCCAACACATGTCGTGTGCACCCAATTTAAAATTGAGGGTGCACAGTATGCAAGCTCATTTTTTTTGTGAATTCTACCCCTGACATTGACACCTACTATCAAAAAAACTTAACATTGATAAATCCAAACAAATCACAGCAACTAAAGCAAGGGTAATTAATAAACAGGGGCAGCAAAGATATCTCTATACTACTGGGGTGTAGACACACATGCAGGACTACATGTATACTATACTAGATTCCCACAACAGTCACACATGTTGTCTTCTGGTCAATAAAATCAGTCAAAATCAACAACTCACTCCAAACCGACCAATGAAATGACCAGACAGCTGTAGCTGGGCCAACCGTATACGCAGGTGATATGATTTATTTAAGCTGTATCATAATTGTAGGTGTGTTGTGACAAAACTACCAGAGTGTACACAGCAGTTGATAAATAAACATATCATAGTAAATGATTTAAATAATAACAGGGCTTTATAATTATTTTTTTTAGACCATCCACAATAATATATTCATTTCCAGTAACAAGAATATAAAAAGAATGGGTAGGTAGATTTAAAAAAAAAAAAAAATTTAAACTAATAAAATAAAAACCAGTTTTGTTTGAAATTGTGTCATACGGGCATTTTATCTGAAAAAAGATTTATACTTGTTATACTAAGCCTTGCTGTAAGTCTTATATTTAATGGCCCTGTATGCAATGATATAAAAACAACATAATCCCATTCCTTTGAGGTGAGGATTTTTTCCTTTTTCTACTTAATGAAAATAAATTATTAATGGTGGCCTTCCTTGTCCTGGAGGACAACCAAAATGCTGAATACAGTTGTCCCCAGTCAGCTTGGATGTCCCCCACCTGTCTCAACAAGCATAAATGTTTTAGTTATCGGACAACCTTCATAAAATTGTTGGTTGTTCCACACAAACTTTGGATGTCCTGGACTGTGTAGGGGGATCGTGTATTTTCCAACTTTTAAAGAAAAATTTGACACTCCATGCTGAAGGCACGATGTTTTAATAATTAATACACAAGTTATACTAATTGTATCGCACAGGCTCTCGTATAATCACTTAATTTATAGTAAAGATTGATTGGTTTGTGTTAAGCGCCATGCTCAAGCAGCATCTTAGCTAGGATGGGAATTCTGCCCGTCACATATCCCTACTCTAAGAAGTTTTGCATGTCCAAATTTTCAATTCTCCTATCTTTCATTTAAACTATTTTTGGAAATCTGCCCATCTCAAATGACAGGTGGACGAGTCTTTAGCTACATGTTAAACTATGTGATCAGGGCTATTTCACTTTCAAGAGGATATTGCACTTCCAAAGAGTTAACATCAACACACCCATAATGTGATATGCTCAATATTTAATTGCTCTCTTGAAAATTTTTTTTCTCCTCCCCAGCTCACAGTTGTATGTAGTGAATTACGACAGGGTCAAACACTGGATGATATTATAGTGTTTGTTATTGTCCCACTAACAGGTCAGATAAATAAACATATATATAGTAAATATATAGTAAAGAGCTAGTGAATTTTGACAAGGCTATATGGATTTGGCCTACCACTGGTCAACAGGTCTCATAATAAACATACAGTAAAGAGCTAGTGAATGGAGAAAAGACTAAACAGTAGGCAATATCAAGTCTGTCATTGTCCTACTACTGGCCAACTGGTCTGATAAATAAACAAGTGGTATAGAGCTAGTGAATTGAGACAAGTTTTAACACTGGGCAATAAGGAGTCTGTTATTGCCCTACTACTGGCCAACTGGTCTGATAAATAAACAAGTGGTATAGAGCTAGTGAATGCAGACAAGAATAAACAGTGGGCATTATCAAGTTTGTCATTGCCCTACTACCGACCAACTGGTCTGATAATAAACATACAGCATACAAGAGCTACATGTAGTGAATGGAGAAAAGGAATAATACTGGGCAAAATGGGGTCTGTTATTTCTCTATTACTGGCCCACTGGTCTGATAAATAAACAAGTGGTAAAGAACTAGTGAATGGCCACGGGGTTAAACACTGAGAAATATGGAGCTAATGTTTGTATTGCCCTACTATTGGGTATTGGCCAAGTTGGCCAACAGGTCAGATAAATGAACCTAAAGTATAGAGCTGGTGAACTGTTACACTGGGCGATACTGAGAAATTTATCACCTCACTACAGATCAATAACAGGTCTGCTAACAACAACCCTCCCACAATAGAGTCGTAAACGCAGTGGTGGGTTCTTTAAACCTGTAAAACACATCTACCACCTAATTTGACCAGTATTGTGTATTATTTTATGAATTTGCCAGGGTGATACACTGTAGCAATGCCCTTCATCTTCCAGTGGGCTGAGGGGTACAGGTCATAAGTACTGAGTTAAGGGTTAGTAATTCATGACAGGGTCAATATGTAGTACCATAGTAATAAACATACACTTTGAAAGTTTGACTCAATGTGAGTAATACTCAAGGGCTTAGGCAGAGGGGTGTCCATCCGTCCTTCATACACCCTTAATTGAACAATTGCCTCATTTGGACATCCTGTTTTAAGAAACTTTAACATGCAGGAGCTAGGAAAACTGTAAAAAAAATTGACACCCAGTTATATAAAAAAGTGCAGCGAATGACCATATTGGACACTATACTTTTGATTTCTGGCTAAGCCCCTGGTAATACTTTATTGTATTTCACGTGTACATGTAGGACTGTGGTCTAACTCAGCGGGAAATAGCAACACCAACATAGCCAAAAAACATAAATTTTTTTTGTTCTGTTGGAAATGTTTTTTATTCCTCCAGTGTTAAATGAAGGCATCTACATATGGTTGATTTGTTTGTTTGTTTAATTGGGGTTTAACGTCGTACTCGAAGAGTATTTCACTTATATGACGACGGTTTGTCCTCTTCACACTGGAAGACTGGCAGGAAACCTCATATAAACCACCCCTGTGCTTGCCAGAGCCACATCATGTGACTCCCTCATATACCTGATGGTCGCTACATTTGGTTGAAGTATAATCTCTTATCTGGAGGATAATAAAGTAAAGAGGTTGTTAATTGTAATGAGGACAAACACTGGGCAATACCTACTACTGTATCGCCCTTCTATTGGTTTACAGGTCTAATAAATAAACACAGTTAAGGGGGCTAACCTCAACCACTGAGTCTCAGTACTACCCCAGCTACATGCTTAAAAAATAAACATGCCTACAGCCTTTGGCCAGTTCTGTTCTAACATACAATCGGTTAACATTACATGTACGGCACAGACTCTGACTGTTAACTGTGGTTTAGGAAAAAATTGCCCCCCTAAAAAACATGGTGAACCTTTAGCCCTTCCGCATTAGCAACAACTTGAATTGATCAAGAAAAATACGAACAAGAGCATGGTGGTTTGAATGTTGTTTGCTTTACAATCACACTACAAAGATGTGTCGTCACAAAAGCTGCTTAAGAAATCCCCAATAGATATTGTATACAACTGTACCTTGATTCTGAATACATGCAGTTAGTTAGTTCCAATTTTTCCCCATCATTACCTGCCTTCAGCTAACCAGAGACACACACACACTGCCTGCTGTCTTACACACTTACAAGCCTGACCTACTTTTGCTGTCTGTTCTATAAATAGCCTCTCTTGTACATTAGCATATCATTACACAAATGCACTAGGAAATCTACATCAGCAAAATCATAAAACTATAAATTTGTGACAATTGTATTAGCTGATTATTTTTTAACATTATTAGTCTACTTTGAACATTTATGCAGGGTCCACTTAACATAGAATGAAAATTGTCACCTCCAATTAGAGAAGCCATGCCTGCCTGTGATGGCAGATACTGACGGGAAAATTAAAATATTACAATAGGGTGTAAACCTCAATGTTAGAATCCATGGGTAATGCACATCTATCTTTATCTTCATTTAATTATTGGAAATGTAGATGCAAATTAATAAATTCAGGAAATTAAAATGTGATAAACAATGACTTAATGTGCCACTGAGGATTTAACATTGTGAAGTACATGTTACAACCCCGAAGAAAGAAAATGAAAGAATTCATTTTGATTCAACGTTCCTGTTTATTGGTCAAACCATCATCAGTCAGTAATTTTAATTTTAGAAATAAAAACAAATTTTAAGAATTATTAATTGACGAGGACTGATTCAAACAGGATTGTTGGAATTTAACCGCCGTTTGCTCATGAAAGTGTTCTTCACCAAATACATCATTAGTAATTGAAGACTTCTGTTTGGTACTGATAAAATATCAGCTCAAAAATTTATGGCAGGCAATAAATAAACATTGCACATAGCGAAGGACCATCATAGAGCTCACCCATTGATTTTAACTTTTTGTGCCACTGAAGGTTAATGGTTTGAATTATGTCTACTAACCTGGTTCGAGTCATTAGGGTGCACCATTGGCATGGTTATCATTTATTCTAGGTAAAACATTACGGGACATTAAAGATAACATGTTGCCCGACTGCCTGTACAAGTAACGCGAGAAAGTGCGTGAAAAGCCAATCGTTCACCTAACTCGTTTGAGTGCAGGTATAAATGATAGGCATGGGCTTAGGCTGAGGGGTGTCCACCCATCCAAATGGACACCCTGAATTAAACAATTGCCTCATTCGGACACCCTGTTTTAAGAAACTTTAACATGCAGGAGATAGGGAAACATGATCTAATAATAAGTATTGGACACCCAGTTACTTAAAAAATAAAGCAAAATTACCATTTTGGACACCATCCTTGTGATTTCTGGCTACCTGTAAGCCCCTGATGATAGGTCGTGTGGTCAGTGATTAATCAAATTGTGGAAACCAATCAAATTTTACCGATTCTTCTAGGCATAGTATTAGCCAGAAATCAAAAAGAGGGCGTCTCAAATCACAATTTTACAGAAACAGGATGTCTCATTTTACTGTTCTCCTATCTTTCCCAGTGTGTCTCAAATGGTTTCTTGAGTGTCTAAATGACACCGAGACACCCCTCTCGCTAACGCTATTCTTCTAGGTGAAATTAAGATAACTGATCATCATTTTTTTAAAAAAATAACGGCATGGAGTGGCATGTTAATTGTTCTTTCTGATGGATGGAGATAAAAAAGATTTGCGAAAAAAAGGGTGATTTGTGATATAAACTAAATCAACTGTGGCAAAAACTTTCACAAATGTGGTGTATTTCTCATACCTAAAGAGAATAACTGATTAAATTTAATTCACTTTAAAAAATAACCGAACAAAATATTTCCCCTTTATATTTCAAACACTTTAGTGTGGTATATTTAGTCTGATAATTTATTAATCACAAGCCGTCCAGGTCATCGTTTTGTAACTTTAGACATTTGTTTTTGCTCTATCTAAATGTAAATTTGGTGAATTAGCTTATAAATATAAATGTATACATATCAAAATGATATCTCTAAACATTACTCATACCTGTGCCAGGTTGTGGATTAATTAGAACAAACATTTCAACATTTCATGTTGTTGACAAGTTTTTGACTAGATCTTAATCTATTTAATTCCTGTTTTTGTAGTACTCCGTAAATGTTCACATAAGTTTAATATGCCATGTACATGTAGAAAGGACAAAATGAAAAAAATATTCACTTAAATTAAAAAAAAATCTCTTTTTTTTTCACAATAAAAACAAAATCCTGTTTTTTGCGTGTACCCAGTAATGGCTGTGTAGGTCACTCAGGTGTACAATTTCAATACTTTCATTGGCCAGGTGGGTCAGCCGTTTAAAAATGCCAGTTACCCCAAATCACCTCACATTTAGTCCATGACAAATCCTAACTTTTCTGCTTGTTGTGACAATATTAAAGCATGTAATCGAACAAATGTATGTTTTCTGACAAATTTTGATGCTATCTAACTGAAAAATTCATCTTTTGCCTCTCTAGACACAATTTCCAAGTCTTTTAAAAAGCTTCCAAAATAGTAATTTTATGGTTATATTTGAGGTGATTTAGAGTACTACATGTACCTCATCTTCACTTTAATGCTGGTCCACTGAGATATTTAATAAAACTTTATCAGGATGTGAAAAGTCTGAAAATAATCACTGCTGCATGTGTAAATACATGTATTTGTATGATTAGAGTTTTACGCCATACTTAATGTAATTTAACTTACATGTACATGAAGGCATGCCAGCCCAATGACTAAAGGAAAATCATCATTAATGCCACTGGCAACAAACAAAGGCTAGACAGGACAATTAAAAGATAAAATACAAGGTTAAGATCCTACACAGATTGGTGTCATTTCACCCTTTAGCTCAGAGATCACCGGGGCAACACTAAACTCCCTCCCAACTGTTACTGGTCATATAATTATTTAAGGGATCTCACACCTGTCAATCCCTGTATGTCATTCACGGACACAAAACAGTCACCAATGAATCTCCCCACAGTGGATACCAGTAATCTCACCAAGCCCCTTGCAAAAAAAGGCTTAAAAAGTCACCCACCCACATCATGAGCATCTCAAAGTTTAATATTGTATATCAAATTTACAATTAATAACAATGATATGTGCACAATTGAAACAGAATTAATACTATATTGATCTCGATTTGGCTATAGCCAATCTTCAATCAGCATTCCCACTCCTGGGAAGGATGTCAAATTTCTCCAGAACACAACATAAAAAGTCACATATTTCTCTCCAAATCCTACATAAGGACCTGGCCCAATATATATTATTTTCAAAATTTCTCTGCAAAACATAGGATTTCACACAAAGGATGGTTGTGGGACTGTCCCCTGGTGGACACCCCCTTGTGGTAGGTAGAGAGCCTCAAACAGTGAAGCGGACAACACACCGAAACACATGTAATATTCTATACGCCATGCATTCAGAAGGTTGTCCCGAACTAGCAATAGATTGACCTAATTTTGACGACCACTACTTTCTTTCAGCGACCAAAAACCAGCCGACAGCAGCTACGGGAGAGTTATACAGGCAAAATAGAGATCAATACTCAATATTCAGTCTTATCCACAGCTCTATTCATACATACAGCACTCTAAACAGATGCACGCATCTAGTAACTAGTGGCCTATTGACCGTAGTGCAGTTTTTTTTTTATGTGAGTTTCACGCCTTACTTAAGTTTATTTCACTCATATGACAGTGATCAGCAAAGACAAAGACAAAACAGGACAATTACAAAATAGGACAATCATAGGATGAAACAAAACGACATCACCAACAGATCAGCTTTTAGTTCCCCCATAGCTCCAGGTCCACCACAGCAAGAGAGGAATATAGTACAGTTAATGGTGACATGTCACAAAATACATACACAGTGTAGAATAAATTTACTTTGATAATCATAACGACATACATGTACAACCATAGTTCAGGTGAAATGCCAAGTCTTTGAATGAAATTTTGAAAGGAAAAAAATAAATAAATAAATGGGCGTTTATTATGTTGGGCATGGAGGCACTTGTGACACCTTATGCATTGTGATTGATTGATTTGTTTGTCAGCTGATTGATTGGTTGGACAATTGGTTATCAATCAGTTCGACTCAGTTGTAAAGTGTAACACACTGTACATGCTCTTAACAACAACCCTGCAGGTCATGTTAAAGTAAACACTTCACAATATTATTGGTGTGTTTTGTTCACTCTCTCAAAATACACTTCTGTTGGACTCCTATAAGTGATCTTCCCTTGAGCATTTCATTAAATACCATGAACCAATCAGTCAACCAACCAACCAATGATCTCACTGATTGACCAACCAATCAATGCAATAAAAAAAAGACAAAATGTGTAAATTAACAGAGCAAGACAAGAAGTTGCTGTTGTTTTTGTATGATAACGGTTTAACACTGTACTTAAATAAGTCTTTGGATTTGCAACCTGCATCAGATTTGTACAACTTGTGGGGTCTCTACTTTAGCTCTCAGGTAGATCTAAACCACCATGACAGCAGTACAGATTTGTTTGTTTGTTTTATTGTGGTCTAATACTGTACTTGTGGTTTTTTCACTCATATCACGACATGCCAGCCCAAATGGGTAAAGAAAATCACTCGGGACGCCACTTCCAATAAACTAAGTGGAGACAATCGCAAGACACACTAAATATACATTGTCACTGGGAGAGCACCAAGAAGCTCATTCCCAACCTCTGCATTATCATTTAGTCCCATGAATGTAACTTGTGTTGTTTGTTTGTTTGATTAGGGTTAAACATCATACTCGAGGTTATTTCACTTATACGACGACAGATTGTCCATATCACACTGCTCCTTGCACTGTTCCTAATGATGGTTGACAACTGAGAAGAACCCTCAGGCAAAATTTTAAAACTTAACATGCGATAGATACAATGTACATGTAGGGTTTGTTTGTTTGTTTGATTGTGGTTTAACGTCGTACTCAACTCAAGGGTATTTCACTTATATGAAGACGGATTGTCCATTCCCAGTGTTCCTTGCCTTATTACGGTGGAAAACCAGAAGGAGACCTCGTAAAAACCACCCCCGTAATTGCCTGAGCCACATCATGTGACTTACTCATATACCTGATGATCAACACAGACTCAATCCCATGAGCGGTATATTGGAGAAGGATTAGGAAGCGCACAAGCTACCACTAAGCCAAGGCTGCGGACACGGCCCTACATGTAGGGAAACTGATGACTTGGATTGGTGACAATCTTAGAAATTTGTATTTTGCACAGACATAACCAACATCCTGAAACAAGCCGGGAGTCCAGTTGGTTTCCTTCTCGTGTTTAAATAGGCAATATTTTGACGGGCAAGGGCTTCTTGTTGTTGTTGACAGAAATCACCTGTAAGTTCCACTCATTGATTACAGGTGGGCAAAACAAACCTCCCCCTTTAGAGCCTCAGTAGAAATGACTGGCCTATTTTTGGCAAGTTGCCAAATTTTCTTTACACTTGTGCAAATGATATGATGAGTGAAGTTTTCGTCTATAGTCACTAGTAGGATTGTTATGCGTGAAGTCCAGTGCATTTAATATATATTTGTAGATCAAGACTACTTTATACAATACTACTACAACGATATAGTCATTTTATTTCATTCACTCTTTATTAGGCATCGACTTCATGTCAAACAAATCATAAATTTTAATGTCAACACTACACTCTTCCTAACTCATACCTAAAATCAAACACTAAAAATGACGCCATATACGTGTATGGAGGCCTGTACTGTTTGGGAGAACGGACAGAACGGGTTCTCCCCAAGGTAATGCAAACTTAGTTTATGAGGACGGATTTATAGGTTTCCCAAATTGTTTGCAGTCTTCATCTAAATTTGCATTTTGCTACTGATTTTGACAAATTTTGTCA
>JAQQZZ010051382.1:0-10070 GCA_030265115.1 Mopalia vespertina | reverse complement strand
AATGAGTTTATCGTTCTTCGGAGTTACACTACTCTTGTACTATATTAAACTTATCAGTGGAAACCAAGGATTTAGGATAAGTAGATTTAACAGTTTCTAAAGTTCTATTAATTTATGCAAGCTCTTTCAAACAACTATGATTTTTTTTCTCCAATTTACTTAAATCGGTAAAAAAATTGGATGCTGTGATTATGAACGCCCATTTCAGGTGATTAATTCCCCACAGGCAACAAAGGTGCATCCATGTGTTTTGGAGTTTCTGGTTTGCAGACGAGACCACCACTGAAATAGGGTCACTAAGTTATTGTTAAGTACATCACACCCATTTATTTTACACAAACTTTGGAGAGTCAAAAGTTATATTTTTATATAATCATTATCATTTACAGTCTTGTCTTTTCACTGCAACATCTGCAAGTGTCACAAAGATATTTTCAGCCTGTGATACTGTAGGTTGAAAATCCTATCCAAGGGTAGCACAATGTATAGGGCTAATTCCTCCGTCTTAGCCCTACGTCCTGCCTATCTCAACCCATGGTGAAGGTTGGAAATTGATCCGCCACTATAGCCGGCCTCTCAAAACATATATGTGATCTTTCTCTGATTTTTTTTTATAGTTAAGGTACACTGAAAAGTGAAAACAAACCAGCAATATTTCTTTTCTGATGGTTTTCAATCTTATTATTGCAAAGGGAGAGAACCTAAACTGAAATAAAACTTTATTTAAACATCAGGAAAGATTACAAGTTAAGATTATTGTGACTTTTGTATCCCAAAAAATGAGAGAAAAATCATATATGTTTTGTTTTGCCGCAATAGCGGCAGATCAATTTCCAACTTTCACCATTGGTTGAGGTAGGCAGGACGACGAGCTAGGACCGAGGAATTAGCGCTATTCATTGTGCTAATTCAGGGGGTGGAAATATACATACATGTACATTTTGCAAGGCATGTCCGGTAGACTGTCCAATAAAGTTGCCCAGAATTTATTATTAATATTGTATTAAATGGCATCACTTTGGCATGCAGGACAAAATTGAAAAAAAATGTCTGACAAAATATTTTAAACTTTTCCACACCTGCTATTTGTATTTTTTTAAAATACAATTCTTTATTTGTTGTGTAAAATAAGTATCATGGACATTAAAATCAAATAATTGTGTTCCCATCATGTGTAACTGAATTTCTGAATAAATTAAGGGACAAATTATTTCTGAAATTAATGATTTACAAACAAGTCAATGATACCAGCCACAAAAGACGTGTGAAAAAATTTACAACAGCAGCAAATATGAGGAGCAGTTTTTAGATCTTTTGTCTTCTTCCACCATATATTAATATGCCTAATAAATTTTGCTCAAAATTAAGTTTGCCACAACTTAACACTTTATAATATTAATATTTTCAAATGCATTTAAACAAAAAAAATAATGATATAAACACCATTTCAGGGACTTAATTAAACTAATCTGAACTGTACATTTGTTGTGGGGTTTTTTTGTTCTTTTTTAAAGAATCGAGAAATGGACCGCCTAAAATCACACATTTGCTATAAACATATGGCTTTATAGACAAAGAAATATCTGAATGAATGAAGAAATATAAATTGTACATTATTTTAAAATAACGTTTAATTGTCTTTGTTCATTTTCTTGAAGTATTTGAGCTTGTCGGACGGGTTTGGAATGATGGTTTCTCCGCCAGGCTTCCAACCGGCTGGGCAAACTTCTCCGTGTTTATCTGTGTACTGAAACGCTTGGACAAGACGGAGTGTTTCATCCACAGAGCGGCCTACAGGTAAATCGTTCATTGTTATCTGTCGAAGTATTCCTCTGTCATCAATGATAAACAGTCCTCGTAAAGTATGGCCCAGGTTCTGAAGATAAACCCCATAAGCTTTGGAAATCTCATGAGTAAGATCGGAGAGTAATGGAATATCAAGCGGTCCTAATCCTCCCTGTTTTCTTGGTGTGTTGATCCATGCCAGATGGGTAAACTGTGAGTCAACAGAGCATGCGATCACCTCAGAGTTCAGTGCACGAAACTCCTTTGCACGATCACTGAATGCAATGATTTCAGTGGGGCACACAAAAGTAAAATCTAGAGGGTAGAAGAAGAAGACTAGATATTTTCCTCGGAAATCCTTCAATTTCAGCTCCTGAAACTCTCCATTCACAACAGCAGTGCCGTTCCAATCCGGTGCTGGCTTGGATATAATAGCTTGGCTCCACTGAATCGTATGCCCAGAAGTACGACGGGTTTCTTGTGGATAAACGTGACCATCCCCATAAGTATAGCAACTTTCGTCGTTTCCAGTTGCACACAATACAAATGCTAGGAAACAAAACAGGCACTTGAGCACCGCCATGTTTACCACGTGGAAACGAAAGAATAACAATTTCCTACACATGCGCCGAAGAACAGTATGACGAGGGTTGTCTCCCTTGTTACAAAAATTGCAGACGACAAATTATCATGTGACATCAGTCAATCGAAACGAAGTGAAGGGCTGTTGTTTGTTGGCCGTTAGTAATTTCTTTGTCTCCTTCGAGGTTGTCGAAAATGTATCACTCAAGGTAAGTTTTATTTATTGTCAGATTTTATGTTGATTGGTCAACGCTGACTAAACATAATCAAACGCAACCTAAAGTATTTTTATTGTCAGTTGTTTATTGTACACAACCACATGCACGTTAGATCCGGATCCATGCGCAGTCTCACGCTTTTTTAAAACATAGCCTTTTGGGTTGATACATGTACTGTGATGTATAAATAAAAAGAAATACAACATGCACAAAACTGATAATCAAACATTCAGTCATAGAATACTCCAGAATAATCATTAAGGGTAATTATTATTTCAAAATAAAAAAAGTCACCACCTGGCACCTTGTGTGAAGTTTCAAGCAGCCTACATGTCATTGTGCAATATAAAGTGTTTATATAACATGTTACAATGTAGTTTCTACATGCACAGGTCTATGCACAATGTAAGATCTAAATACCGTCAAATATGGCGGAGTAAACGACAAAAGGTAAGTATTATAAGGACGATTAACATGAATTTTGCTTTATAATTTAAAGTTTTCATTGGAGTCAATTAAAGATCGTAAGAAACAAAATGAAAAAAAGACGATTTCACCTTGCATGGCAATAGCCCTTTCTCCAAACTTATTTCTAACCATTCTATTTATGACTGTAACATCATACATAAATCTCCACAATACAATGGTTGCAGGCAGTAAGTATTGGTCATAAGCATTCATTCACATAATGTTTTGAGGTAATTAAGCTCAATAAAAGAAGTCCTGAAGAATGGCTGGATGTTATCTGAATTGGCTTACAAATGTGGGGAATTTGGTAATGACAAGAGTTATCTGGGAGGCATAAACTAAAGCTCACATATAATTAAACATTAATATTTTTGCCGTGATTCCATGAAAGTTAAATAGTGATAACCTATCATTTCTATTTTCACATTAGCGAAATAAAAGTACAATCAAACTTGTGTAAATTGACATCCCACAGGACCACAAAAAGTTTACTTAAAGGTATGGGATATTTTGAATAAGAACCTGAATTAACCATAAAACCTGCTAGGGACCAAAACTGTGGTATTTGTATTTGTCGCAACTGAAAAACTGTATTATTTGACATAATTGGTGCATCAAATTTTTCTTTTTGCAAAAAAGAAAAGATACATGGTGGATTGAGATTTTGATCTCTGACATAGGCCTACAATCATATAGTTGGTGGGTTGTGTTAATACTTGCAACGGACTTGCAGAACTTAGGATGATGTCTTCAAGTTCAGAATCAAAATCAGAACTCATGGGTAGGACTCCTGTCTGCATTCATAGCTTGTGATTATTAACTCAGTCGTTGCAACCTTTGATCAAGTGAATAAAGATTAAATTATAGTAAGTTAACATTCTTACAGAGCTGCATGTACTTGCTGAGCGGCTGTAATTACGTGTCGGATGCAATCTGACAGAGCTTGAGCTGTGTGATTGCCACTGAGGCGGCACAACTATGATCTGACGGCCTCTCGCTGTCTGATTACAGACATTCAATAAGCATTGTTCATATAGCAGTGGGGTTAAAAATGCTTGTCGCTATCGACAATAAAACAAGTTTTGGTGTACACACGTTAGAGTACCTTTATTCATAATGGACTGAAAATGGGACCAAAGAAATGCGTCTGCGGAGACAAGATTCTTGTGTTTTTACGTGCAGTAGATGCAAAGTTCACAATCTACATGTAGCTCTCAAGGGTTCATAGAAGTCCAGTTTAACTACCCTAAAAGGGTAGTTAAGCTTGAGAATAAACTCAATTTGAGACATCATTTTTACGCATCATTTTTAAAAAACTCAATTCAGACTCCAAGTATTATAAAAATAAATAGTTAAAAGATGAAAAAAATTCAATAGGACACAATTTTGTTCAGTAAAAAACTCAGTATTTTGACGTGTATGAACCCCTGAATGTACACACTTTGTCTTATTCCACCTTGTGCTAGATATATGTCCTGTCAGTGTGCTTGTTTTGCTTTTTAATACGCCAATCAATGTGGTGTGGAAGTTGGTAGTTCATTAAATTTTAATCAAACAGAACCCATTTACTCGATCAGGTCTGTGCTGTTGGGGAGAACAAACCGAACCGGGTCTTCCCATGGTTATGCAAGCTTTTGTTAGGACTCTTAGGCGGACCGATTCATATGTTTCCCAAATTGTTTGCAGTGATTGTCTAAGTGTGCATTTTGCTACTGATTTTGACAAATTTTGTTTGTAATATAAAGCAATTTTGCAAAATGCAAATACAAATGTTAGTATATCTCAAAAAATTTTAAGGTTATGCGAGAAAAGATTACAGCACAGGCCTGCTCAATATCCTTTATATGGTTTCAATATTTAATGTTTATCAAATTGCTTTGATATATCTGATGAGAAATGCAACCCAATGATAGCTAGGGCTGCATCTGTTGCATTTGATTGGTCTTGATACATGTGCTGAGTACTGCTTAAATTCTTTTTCACCCCAATTTTTTATTTCATGTGAAATTAAGATTATGCATTTCTCTTTACCGTCAAATTATCTCTGAAAGTATATATCCCGGTGGAGGCAAGCAAATTTTTCTCTCTTCATTTATTCAAAATATACATGTATGTATCACATGTATGTTTATGTGACATGTGTTGCTGAATTAATTTTGATGCTGTCAATTTAATTTGATTTTTCGTTTGATTTACAGATGACAAGAAAGGAAAGAGGTTCTGGTTAAAAAAGTGCTTAGGAAAGTATAGATTTTTACGGAATCCGTCTCACCATGGCGAAAGGGAGACAATTCATGCTTTTGTTGTGGAAGAACTATCTTCTTCAAAAACGAAAAATTATCTTGACGATATTGGAAATCGTTGTTCCAACATTTTTTGCTTTGATTCTAATTTTTATACGACAAAGAGTCGTAGCTTATCCCAAACCTTTAGGCCAAAACTGGACAGAATTTGCTGTGGATACAATTCCCATTAAATTGAGAAACGCGTTCCCGGAGTTATATCTGCGAGTGGCTTACACACCTAACAACCCAGCAGTGAAATCTGTGATGGATTTAATTGCTAAAAAACTTTTGCTGAATGTTACAGGTATATTATTTACTATTTTATATTGCTTTATTATGTTTTTCACGTAAATTGGACAGATTCCTTATTTCTTTATCACAGGCATGCTTGCCATTTGTTTCATGTACATATATGTCTATACATGCATATAAGGCTGTTTTTTGTATCAAATGCAGTCTTCTCACTGCAAAAATCAAAGATATATAGTACAACTACATGTATCATGCATTTAATGGACAGTTTTATTGTATGCTACACTTTTCATTTATCCACCATTAATTAGCTTCAATTATTTCTTGGATATCTGGCGGGAAGTTGGGGGCAGCTTCATGTTGCCCTGTTGTTCACAGAGCTTAGGGGCAAAATGAAGCCGAGCTGTGGTGTCAATCAGGTATTACGTTTTGTGATTGTCCTGTCTTGATCTCTGTTTGAAATTGTTTGTGAGCGCTTGTTATTATTATTTTGTAGGAAATGGTTTCAACAATGAAGAAGATATGGTCAATTTTATTATGACTCAAAACTCAACTATGCCAAATTTCGAGCAGTTTCTTGCAGGAGTGGTGTTTGAAAATGTCTTTTTGGCTAATGGAACTCAATTTCCCAGGGAAGTAAAATACAAAATAAGATTAAGCTCTTCACCAAGATCCGGAGGTAACCCAGCATTTCATCTGGATCCTTTTAAATCAGACACCAATTGGTTTACTGAGTTTATGTTTCCTGTATTTCAACGTGAAGGACCGAGGGAAAATGATAGCATATATGGCGGTACACCAGGTTAGCAAAATTTAAGCATTCTGATTTGTTGATAAAATTATTAATATACATGCTGACTTTTGATCTTTAAATATGAAGAACACTTTTATTGCATGTGATGTCCATTAATGAAATGGAGACATATTAAAGCTTATACTCCATAAAGATATAAGCTGAACAGTGTGAAACAGGAAAATATTCAGTTAGCAAGTATAACTCTTATGAACTACTGAACTGTAATGGTCTTCCTGACCAGAGAAGATTAAGTTTTTATTATACCCCCGCTATGAAGAAGTGAGGGGTATATAGCCCCCCGTTTGTCACTTTACTTCCTGGATCATATTTTGAGAACTGTTGTGATAGATGCTTCATTCAGGTTCTGAGGTGGTGCCTTTTGCTATTTTTGTGTGTCTTTAGCAGTCAGCACATTACTAATTTGCATGTTCCACCCTTATAGATCCAAGGCTGTTTTTTTTTCTAAGCATATTTCTTTATACAGCGGACAGCTGTAATATTTGCATTATGTCATCTTATAGGTCCAGGGTTTACTTTGGTTTTAAAACCCTGTCAGGCAAAATTTATCAAAATTCGCAAGATCCATATAGTATAATACTTATATTATTTTAGGCCTTATTGTTGATAAGCAGGCCTGTGCTGTAATCTTTTCCAGCATAACCTTAAAATCGGTCCTCTAAAATTTTGTGAGATAACCTTACATTTGCATTTTCCCCTGGTTTGATGATTTTTTAAATACATAAATGTGCCTTTGTGAAAAATAAAGCAAAATTGCTTTAAAATACAATTTTCATTGATTATCGGGTGACAAAATTTGTCAAAATCAGTAGCAAAATGCAAATTTAGACAAAATTGCAAACAATTTGGGAAACCTATAAATCGATCGTCTGAAGTTAAGTTTGCTTAACCATGGGGAAACCCCGTTCTGTCCGTTCTCCCCAACAGCACAGGCCTGGATAGGGGATTTACCTTTTAACATAAAAAATATTTACATTAGCTGAAGTTGAAGTTTTGTGCTAATATGGTATATCTGCGGGGGTATGTGAGCTTTGTTGACTTGCTCTAGTTTTAACCCCTGATTCAACTGATATCTGTAGTAAACACGGATTATTTTAATTATAAATTTACAGGATATGAAAGGGAAGGCTTTCTGGCGCTGCAGCATGCAATAAATGAGGCTGTGACTGGTTATATTTCTTCTGAACTGACACCAAATGAAAATCTGTCGACAATTGACTGTATGTTGCGAAGACACCCATACCCGCCTTTTAATGATGACCCCTTTGTTCTCGTAATACAACAGCAGTTTCCACTTGTTCTCATGCTGAGCTTTGTGTTATGTGCTCTCAATATTGTCAAAGATGTTGTCCATGAAAAAGAAAGAAAGTTGAAGGTAATTATATCTGTTTGTATTTAATGGCTTTTTTCTTCATCCCAGTTGTAAAATTTAATGAGTTGTAAAATTTAATGAGTTGTAAAATTTAATGATTTTACAAGGCCCCTTTGTTAAATTGTCTTAAATTTTGCTTTTACTTGGTTATAATTAACATGTAATTTGCAGAATTGCTAAAACTTTCCCATAGCTTTATAGAGAACAAAAAGATGTTGCTGTTAAACCTGTTCTTATTTACTGGTGTGCAGAATTTTGATATAAGCATGAAGATAAAAATTTGCACTGTATGTTACTAAAAAAAAATAGTTTTTGTCAACTATAAGATTGACCTTAATTGCAATTCAGTTCATTTCATCAATAAATTATATAAAATAATTATGCAAAGACAAAATATGACAACTTCCTAACTGAAAATTAATTAAAAATAAGTCCATGTTATTGTCAATTGTATTTTTAACAGGAATCCATGAAGATGATGGGTGTGAATAATTGGATTCACTGGACAGCCTGGTTCGTCAAATACTTCCTTTTCCTTCTCATCACTGTAGGCGTCATGACCTTATTTCTCTGTGTACCAATATCAGGAAAAGGCAGTGTCATTGGAAAGACAGACGGTTCTATTATGTTCATCTTTCTTCTGGTCTATGCTATTTCATGCATATCATTTGCTTTTGCTGTCAGTGTTTTCTTCCAAAGAGGTAAATAACAGGCTTGTCACACCGTTATATATTGTTTTATCTTTATTTTATTATGTCTGGAACAAAACGATTTGTTTTATTCAAAAGACTTTCTCATAAATTTGAATTGTCAGAAATTTGACTCCAGTAAGCTGGAGGAGTTGCAAGAGAGAGGTGTCTGTTATGTGTACAATGACCATCTATCATCTTATGCCAGTCTGTGGGAAAAACAGGTCTCTGTACCGTCTTACATCATATACAGAGACAGCTCTTAACCATTTTAAATCCGCGATATACTCAAAGTCTCGTGGTATAAAAGA
Organism: Mopalia vespertina; assembly: GCA_030265115.1. Taxonomy (NCBI): domain Eukaryota; kingdom Metazoa; phylum Mollusca; class Polyplacophora; order Chitonida; family Mopaliidae; genus Mopalia; species Mopalia vespertina. The sequence continues at coordinate 1,294 of JAQQZZ010051382.1, read as the reverse complement.
TTGCAAGTACAGCTTTTGTAACAATTTGCTGTTATACGGACTGAGAGTACATGTTACCAAATATTATAGGTGTGATAGATGTGTATGTGTATAAATTTAAAAAAAATATATATATATATCGGTATATTTTTTCATACTTTCTTTTCTATTTGTAATAAATATATATATATTTTGAATAAATGAAGAGAAAAATGAAAATATGCTTGGCTCCACCGGGATTCAAACCCGGGACCTTTGGGTTACAGGCTCAACACTCTACCAACTGAGCTACAGAGGCTCATGGCAAAGTGTATATATATTATATATTCCGTTTAATTTTCTCCTTAACATTGCTGTTTAATTTGTTCTGTTAGGTGGGCTGGTTTGGTCTTAATTCTAGTGTCTGTTTTAATTATGCCAAAGTCAGTGATGATAGCTGTAGTGTGAGCTTATTACTTTGTTCTCAAAATCAACTATAAATGAAGTGCTTATCTTATCTTTCCTTCAAAATTCATCTGAAAGAAAGTCAATCAAGGTTTATATTGTGTTTGAGATAAATTAGCTTTTCAAAAATATAAACCCTGAATGTTTACTTTCTCCAGTAGTAATATAATTCCTGTGTTTGACATTTTTATCAGGCTTACAAATTTTAATGACTATAAGTCGTTTGAATTTGGCCAATAGGTGATGGTGTTAATTGTAATTTTCTCGGAACCTGAACCATGTAACAATAATCTAATTATTAGGAAACTATAAAATAAAAATAAAAACATGTACAGGTGTATGCTAATATAACATAGTTATTAATTTCAATTTCTACCTTTAGTTTTGTTCAATATTTGCTGCAAACCACAATCAAACCACCTAGCTTTAGCTCAGATTGAATGGTGATTAGGCAAATGTTTTCAGGGCTTCTGTACTACCTGACTGGAGACATTTATTTAAGTCAGCTGTCCCAATTTGATTAGAGCGTACAGTTATCTTGTATTGTTATGTACTTTGTAAATTGTAACATCTTGATAAGATAACCGTACAATATAATTATTGGACTACTATGGCATAACATATCTGTGATAGAAATTGAACAGGTACATATGCTGTGTTAAATAGAACACTATAAGATTTAACCTAGTGGAATGATTTGTAAATAAAAATGACTGGTGAATAATTTAAAGAATTCAAAAGGCCTTGAATTATTTTTAGCTTGCAATAACAAAGTGAAGGAAAGGTATGGTTAAGCATGGCTGGAAAAAGTCGGGAACACGGTAACCTCGTTCCCGGGAAGATTCCGAATATAGGCGGGAAGGTAGCAAAG
>JAQQZZ010051371.1:0-10070 GCA_030265115.1 Mopalia vespertina | reverse complement strand
ACATTGGAAGATAAAGTGCAGAATCATGGTAGCGTTCTGCTATTTCTAAAGGTTAGGAAGACTCAAGTAGCGTAGCTAAGGAGAAACATGCAGACCCCTTTATGTGAGGATAGCAAAACACAAAACATAGGTAGACAAACAAGATCGCAAAACCGTTCACAAACAACATACCAAAACCAACTTAACTCAAAGAAAACATTGTTGACAAAATGTGCATTTCCGTAAATGAAAGAAATACATTCTTAGCATTTTTATAATTTATAATTTGGATATTGTTATGGATGTGTTGTCCACATTATTCGGGGTGCCATCCTTGATTTCACAGTAAACAAAGGTTTTATGAAGCACTACTTAAAGTGTAGTTTTTAATCCGGCACCCCATTTTGTATTACCGTAAACTAAAGAAAAACTTGTATTCCATCACATTATTATAATTTATATTTAGTAAACTGTTATAGACACATCTTTCCAACTAGTAGGGGCGCCATCCTAGATTTCACACAAAAAAAAGACCATGAGCAGCATTTCTAACAGATATTTCGTACTGGCGTTAATGAAAGAAATAATTGTATTCCATAACATTATTATAATTTATAATTAGCATATTGTTATGGATGTATCTTTAGAACTAAGCGAGGTTCCACAGTAAGTAAAGGCCTTGGGAATTATTACTTTACAATGTACCCTTTTATTCGGCACCCAGTTTTGTATTACCTTAAATTTTAAAAAATTTAACATTATTATAATTATTTTTATTGTACTGCTAGTGGTTAATTCAGTTTATTGACAAAACAAATGCTACAGTGATGCTGTTTAGATGAAATTAAGAAAATGTTTTGAAAGTGGATAGTGCAGCTTTGTTTACTCACCGTCCTGGCTGATTTAGATTTCCTAGACAGGGTTTTATTTTGTGCAGTGGACATGAAGGGCACAATATGTATTTTTGTTTTCCTTGTAAAATCCCTCCGCTCTAAAAAGAATATGTTAAACGCAGGGCGTACATTTAAAATGATATACATGTAGTTTCTTGATTTTAATTCTGCATATATACTATGTCACAGTTCCCCCACAAAAAATACTTACATATTTATTAGAGAATATTTTAATTACAAGTTTAGGAATCATGGGAATTGTGAACAGGACAAAACATAAAACATTATGTTAATCCTCATTAATCAACAAGACTCCAAATTATGGAGAGAAAAGAAAACGTTCTTTATTGGCGTGTCACTCTTGTCACCCCGCTGCTGATTGCTCCCACACAGATAATCTTAACAAAACTTATGGGAACTCTCTTGTATTATAGTGAAACAAATAAATATTCATTTGATCAGTCAAAATGACTGCAGTGTTACACAATAATTAAAAACATGTTAAAGAAGTGGTTGCCATGGTCTTTGGATACTGTGAAATCTAGGGTGTCATGCTGCTTAGTTTGAAAGATACAAACATTAGTGAGTCCTTAATTTAATAAGAGTATCCTTCATTTAATAACATTATGTAAAACATTATTTTTTTTTAAATTACGGTAATACTAAGCGGTGTGCAGGATAAAAGAGTACACTTTAAAGTTGTGCTTCAAAAAAAATATACGTATTGTGAAATCTAGGGTGGTACCCCGCTTAGTTTCAAAGATACATCCATAACAATATTCTAACTACAAATTATAATAATGTTGTGAAATACGTAGAGGATATCTTATAAGTGATCCGCAGATATCAAATGCATTAAACGAGGGTAGTACTTTTTATTAATTCCGACCCTGAGGCGAGGAATATAAGAAAATTACTACCCGAGTGTCATTAATTTGATGTCCGGGTCACCAATTTGAGTTTCTATTTATTAAATAAATGCATTTTGTAGTACTTTTAAACTGAAATCAATATATATATTCGCTTCGCTGTGGAGACAAATGCTGCTCAATGTCTTTGTTTGCTGTGGAATCTAGGGTGGCACCAAGCTTAGTTCGACAGATACGTCCATAACAATATTCTAAATATTTAAATAATGTTACCCAGAGACCTGAGTTCGAATCCCAGTGGAGGCAAGTCAATTGTTTTTCTCAAACAGAGTCCACTTTAAAATGCAACAAATCTGAAGTCTCCACTATGAACAGTTTTGTAGATATAGCAAGTTTATGTGTGGAATCGGCCAAAATCTGAAGTGCCTCTATTAAGTATTGATGTAAGAAGGCAATCGATTGGATATCTGATCTTATACTAGAAGGATTAGGTCAATTAACTAATTCTCTTGATTTGTCAGACATTTCGATGTAATGTACATGCTAGTTCTTTCACACGTGATTTACACCTCAACCTATAACCAACAAAAACCAAGTGAGCAGCCTAGTCTGATAAGATAATACTTTTAATTCCCAACACCTTTTCAATTACTATTCAATAAGCTCACTGAAAAATTACCTCAAGGGCTCAAATTTAACTATTTGTAATTGGAATTTCGAATTAATATTTTCACTGTCGTGAACTTGAAATGTTCAACTTTAGATGAAAAGGATCAAAACAATTGTTCCGTCTAAGTCCAAGAACGAGATGAAAACCGTTAGTGTAAATGTAGAGTCTGCTTAAAACTGAAGTGCCAGAAATAGGCAATTTAGGTTTTGCGACTTGATTAATTGATCAGAGGAAAACTAAATTATAGGCTCAAATTTAACTGTTTGTAATTAGAATTTCGTATTATTTTTTTCACCAACATATAGTGTGAATACGTAACTTTTAATCCAAGCGATAAAAAAAATTTGGTTTATTTTGAGCCCAAGGGGTCCGGCAAGACCTTAATTAAGTACTGTGTAAAAGACTAATCAAATAAAGAAAAAGACTTTAAATAGTTCGGTACCAAAGTGTTTAAAATATGTACGCTGCCCTGTATATTGTATTCTACTGTGTCAGTGACTGTCAACCATTCTTATTACAATTCCGTCAAACAAAGGAAAGCTGAAGTTGATTTTGTGACATTTTCGAGAGGATAACGACATTGTGAGAGGTAAAAGGAAAGGTCAACGCTGCGAACACTATTTGCTTCTAAAGGCTCCCAAATAAATAAAAATTAAAGCTGATTGCATCCTGTACAAAGATCTACAGGAGTTTGTCATAAGGTGTAAGATGTCGACATACCGTTCCCTCCTTCACTTGCTCCACTGTCGACATACACAGCCATCATAGAAGTGAAATAGTTTTGAGCATTGAGGTAAACAACAGTTATTCAGTCAGTCAATCACACTAATGCTTTCCTCACATTTTGGAAATTCTATCTAAATGTAAATTATGCAAACTTGTTATCTATCAATATTTCTTGTCTGGACCATTTTTAGTGTTAATATTTAACACATTCCTTTGCAAAATGTACATGCAAGTGTTGTTGGGGCAGGGAAAATAATTAATTCAACCATAGATTGTTTCTTTAAAATTTTGATACTTTTGGTAAATAAATAAAAAATATCTCAGCTGAAAAACTAAAAATGATTATGAATATTTATGATTTTCTTTCAGATAATAATGTGTTTGTAGGAGTAATTAGTTTTATCTATCGACTGACAAAAAACACCCCAACACCATGCTGATCAGAACTTTTGGTGGATTCTTATAAATAACACGCAACACAGGTGGAATTTAGGATTTCTGTTAATTGAAGAAATCAACCATTCTTCATTGTGTCTAGTCATAAGAAAGAAAGCGTAAGTATATTTGTGGACAATGGCCAGCACTAGCCTCTAGGACATGGGTGAAGTATGTGTTGCTTGGAATGTGGCAAACATGTCATGGGATGTGCCAGTAGTATTCAGTGAGCAGTGTGCTATTACATAACAAGGAGGGGTTGTGCGCTACCAAGTTGTGCTGAGCGGGATAGCGTTTGTTATTAATTCAGTAGTGCGGAGCGGAGGCGTTGATTGTAGGCTCCGCACTTCATGATAAGTAAGAGTTGTGCTTTATTTAGTAGCGCGGAGCGATTGGCGCAGCACCTTAGTACATGGAAAGGTAAGGATGGTTCTAAATGAAGTTGTGTGGAGCGAGGCGGGAGATGCGAGGTGGAAAGGTCGCCACTACTAAATAAGTAAAGTGTGTGCGTTATCATGTAGTAAAGCGTGGATTGTTAACACAGCGGTCAAGTGTTGCAACATTGTGTACAATGTTCACGTTTAAAGCGACCTACAGTATGATAATGTTCGACTGGTGTGTACAAGTTAATCACTTAGTTTTAATATGATACTCCAATGTTGTGGTTTCACTATTCATTAAAAATGACAAGTACATAACCATACCCACGCTTTCGTGTGGTTTGTTTTTGTATTCTAGTATTGCTATATATAATAGTCTCCACACTACATCAAAAGGTTTATTAAAATTACATAACCACGCTTACGTATGGTTTTATTTAAAAACTGATGTATTGATAAATAGTCTTCACACACCGTCACCTGGCTTGTAAGTGTTTAATAGTAAATAAAATACGTCATTGACAAAATAACCGTTTGTTTTTTCTTATTTATAAAATATGTGACACAAACATTCCAGAAAAATAAAGAGAAAGTGAAGAAATAATTTGTTTACCAAAATATGGATTTGTCCTACCTATACGTTATATAGATATAATTACTACGTATAAGATGAGAAAAACAAGAATAAGAAAAACAAATAGTTATTTTGTCAATAACGTATTTTATTTACTACCAAACACTCACAAGCCAGGCGACCGTGTATCCACACTACATCAAAAGAACGGGTTGTTCTTTATAATGTATATACTCGGTGTATCGAAGAATAATCGGAGTGATAATTCGCATGATTATAAAAGGGAGAAAAGTCCTTTCTAAAAGTAGCCATGAGTAGTGTCTACGACACAAGGCGCACAGAAGCGACCGAAGAGCAGACCGGTTACGCATAAAACCGGCAACAAAACGTACTACTACAGTCCATGAAGAAGCAGCTGATTTGTTAGGGTATGAATAAAACCCATAACCCGTAACATCGTATGATTATAGCATTGTTTGATTTCGTTTCAGAAACGTTTTTTAAAAAAAACGTTGAGAGGTACACAATCAGATTAAGATATTGACCAGTGGAAATGCAGGGTTTTGACCAAAGCATCGCTAAACGGACCATTCAGCGAAGGACGAGGCGTGTTAAGAACCAATCAGCGTGGAGGTGTGTTGGCGTTGGAAAAATGGCTGGAGTGTATATATAATTGGCTGGATTTTGTTTTGGATAAAGAAAATCCTTCGACCTTGTGTTAGAAGACGGCATTGTTTTAAAACTAGATAACCTAGGAATAAAAGGCAGGAAACAGCACAGAATTAGACATTTTGTCAGCGATAGAAAGTTCAAATTTCGAATAGGCAACATATTTTCGTCAGACCATCAACTTGATAATGCCACAGGGCAGTGATGAAAGTGCTTATCTATACAATATCCTGATAATTGGTCTAGCAGAAACATCTTTAAATCACCTCGAGATAGAACAGTCCCTACGTGCGGATGATGCTGCACTTTGGATAACCGGACGCTCGATTAAAAAGCTTACACATCGCATGCAAAAATCTACAAACAATCAATATTTAAGATAACGAATGGGTATTTAAACTCTCAGTAGCCAAGGCAACTAAAGTAATATTTTCTTACAAAATTTATGTAAATGTCAACATAGAACTAGACGAACGAAAAATAGAATTGAGTGTAAAAAGAGTGTAAGATACCTAGGAATAATATTTGACAGCAGATTGACTTGGAAAGCACACATCGATCAGCTTATCATACGTTGCAATAAAGATCTATATCTTATTATATGTGTCTCCGGAACAAACTGGGGTGCAAATAAAACAAGTTTACTAAAATTGTACCAATGTCTGATCCGATCAAAACTATAGATTATGGCTCAGCCGTTTTCATGACTGCCATCAAAACACAATTTAAAAGGATAGATAGCGTCCAATACGCAGCCAGAAACATAGTTCCTAGAGCATTAAAAGAGGACTCATTATGTAGCTTGAAAATAGAAACCAACGAGAAACCACTTTATTTGCACCGAGAAGAACTCGCAATGAAATATGTTAGCAAGGCTATAACTAAAGGAAATAACAACACATGCCATTCTACCCTAGGTCCAAAGAGTGAATATCAATTTCTAAAACACAAATGGTTGAAAGATTTAGCCCCTTTCGGTTACATAATTAGTCAACTTTGCCATGAACACCAAATACCTATTGCTCATGGTTATGACACGGATAAACATCAAACGTATTCTCGCGAGAGTTTCTATAGTGGACAAGACTAAGGCAACTCTCGTACGCCATACCAGGCCTCCGCGCATTGATTTTAGCCAATAGTTGGGGCGACATTAGCCACAGATAAGCAAATTAAAAAAGTGCAAAACAAGATGGCCCGGGTGTATCTATAGTGTATAGAACATCTATTTACTCAAAAATGTTATGTAGGTAGTTATCTTATACTGGGTCCCGGCTCACGTTAATATTAGAGGAAATGAAGCTGCAGACAAAGCAGCTAAAGACAGTCTAAACAAATTTAAAACTGACGTAAAAACCGAATTAGGCGATAATGAAAAACCTCTATCATAATAGCCAAAGTCTATTTTAAAAAATGGAGGAAAAAAATGGGACAAAAAATGTTACGGCCGTTGGTTATAGAGCATCTTGGAAGGGAAAAAAGCAAACAAACCCCTTATACAATGAAATAATAAACTAGATGACACTATTATAACTCGGTTAGTCCTATAGGTAAAACCGGACTTAAATCTCATCTACAACACTCATTAAAAACACGTCACCGATCTGCACAAAATGTAGTCAAGAAGATGAGACAATAGACCACATTTGAACCAAATGCCATCAACGTAACAACGAAAGATTCAAACTAGTATTCAAACTATATGTTGGTGCAAGAAATAATTCGAAATTTAAATTACAAATAGTTAAATTGGAGCCTATAATTGACTATTCACATGATCATGTATCCAAGTCGCAAAACTTTAAATGCCTAGTTCTGGCACTTTATTTTGAAGCAGACTCTACATTTTCCAATGCGTATTTCATGTTAGAAACTTGTACAAATTTGTACTATAGTAAAGAGCACAATGCGATCTAGTAAACGATGCCTCATTTTTTAGAAATTCGTCCTTGATATTTTTTAATCTTTTCTGAAAGTTGTATTTTACATTTGTATAAGATTTTCTAAGTCGGAATAGACAACAAAATCCATTGGGATCGTTCTTATCAATATTTTTTTAAAAAGAGGCACCATTTACTGGTTCAAGGACTATCCACTCGGTCAACTAATTTATGGAGTCTTATCGTTATAGCACTTCGAGAAATAAACCATGAGAAATGCAGTCTATTTTTATCTGTTGACATTTACTCATTTTGCAATATTTTTAGAAATAATAATTGGATTTTCACCACATTCACATTTATGTAATCCGGAGTACTCAAGCTTTCCAAAAATATATACATATATATGGTACAGATTTATATTCTTCTGCATAAGAGACTAAATACAACGGGTGTTCTGAAAATCGACCAAGGGGACCAGCAAGACCTTAACATTGTCAGCTAGTCTAAATCCTAAGGTACACCACATACATTATGTATACCAGCTAATCATTGACTACTTAAAGTCCACCGGAAACTATAACCAAACATATCCTAATCAATAATAACAACAACAACAAAATGCTTGGAATACTACAACAAGTCGAAGTAAACTAGATTAAAATATGATAAACGATATCTAAACTAGTTATCTCATTTCGGTTAGTAGTAGAACTATACGAGCAGCGGATTTACCTTGATATTGAGGGCCATGGCTGTAAAGATTCTCAATAAGATATTTAAAAAACAACAGCAACAATAAACAAACAAACCCAGAAACAAAGATATAAACAGATAAACCAAATAACAACAAACTTCGGATCGAAACGAATTACATCAGCTGTAAATATATAACAATAATCCTCCGATATTTGTGTTCAAAGATATACTACACGCATGTTTATATATCTATTTACAGATAAACACAAACATATTCCAGAAGAAAATAAAAGACCGAATTTGCTGCACCCATAAAATCAAGAACATCATACAGATATATATTTAATTCTTTGAACTCTGCGTGAAACACCAAACGCGACTACAGTCCGAAGACCTGTAGGCTGCGACTATGCTTACACGAATGGGTGTATGATTAAAATATCAGGACGACATTTCGCTACGCGATGGATTATGCCCTACGCGATGGATCATGCCCCTATGCTCACTAAGAGCACAGTTACAGGCACAAATTTCCTCTGACTCCGATGTAACCCCCATAGAACTCCAACCATCAAAGGGATAGCAAAGAACAATACTGTGACAATACAAATAACATTTAAAATTAACGTGTTCTTGTATATTTTCATCTTTATATAGCATGTATATTAACTGTGAATAGATTAAATTATTTCAAGTTTTATTAATATATCATCATTTCTGTTGCACATTTTTAAGTATTATATTGTAATTGTTAGTGTCGCAGGGAAAATACTATCTGTCAATACATTTTTTTTACTCTTGCTCCATTATCCATTCATCGTTATCCTAACAGTCTTAATCTATTTTCATGTTGGCTGACAGTAACTTGTGTTTCTCCGGATGTCTATATAAATATATTTGTATGCAAATTTCGCAACGGTGAAAAACCCGTTATTGTGGAAGTACCGTGGCAGTTTTGATAGCCACTCACCGATGGCGTGGCTAACTCTTTCTTTTTTGTATTTCCGTTGAGGTATGTCAAAATCATTGTCTTATTTGTAACCTACAAGTATGGCAATGGCATAATGGTCTATGTTTCCTTTTAAACAGTGAGCAACAAATTTAGTTGTTTTCCCAACAACTTAACGTGTCTGTGGACTTCTCATTGGTTTCAACCAAATAGGGGGCAGTGTTTTGAGTAGAAATAAATGATTAATGGAAGCCAGTGGCGTCCGTGTCCGTCATTGATGGTAACCCGTAACGAACATCTAAGTTCTAGACCGTCACGTGACATTGGCGCCCGAAATGGGACCGTTGAAGTATATGTGATGACCGGAGCCCTGGTATTTCATACTGGTCATGTTTCCTGAAGACCATTTGTTGCCGTTTCTCCTGTCTTGTCGATGCCTTGCTTTTTCCTTGTACATTACTGATGTTGCTTGTTCTGTGTCGATCATGTATTGTGTTGTTGACGCCATTTAAGTACGGATCACCGTCATTCAACTAATTTTTGTATTTTGTCCGTGGCAGTTCTGAATCTGCTGCCTGTAGGCCTACATTGTGCACTTGGAATATCTACTTTTTGTGAATCACTGGAAACCTACGCGCGAGGGAGACATGCTTCCTGAACTTTACGTCTTTTAGACCGATCAAGGACTGACATTATTGGTATTTTGAAGGACTGATAGTAAAATACATGTTTTGGAAATGTTATATGTAATTAATTTGGTCTACGGTTTTGAGTAAAAGGTGTATATGTGTGATAGCGTTTTTATAAAGTTATGTGACTCGAAATTGTGACAATGGCGCTATGTCGTTCACCTCCCCTTACATACTAATATACATCATTTGTCATCCATCCTCTCTCTACTGTTCGAACGTACAATCATTCTTATTTTGGGTTTCCCAGTATATTTGTTTGTACAGTCATGGATTCGAAAAACTCCGAAGACGCGCCGCCGAACGATCCACCGACACTAGAGAGACAAATAGCCAAAGTTGAAGAGCGCAAATTGGTTGATTGACTTGTGAGAACTGGTAAATATGAAATTGCTGACGCTCCTGTCTATAATCCTCCTTTTCCTTCCCGTGGTCTCTCCTCGTTAAAAATGCTCAAAAATATATTCAAAAGGTTAAAGGAGAAGACCACCTAAAAACCATATTCTATGAATAAGTCAAACTTTTTGTGTGTTATACAATACATTTATTTCCATTTTCATAACCTGATCGTAACTCTGGTAATCATCCATTAAAAAGCAACACAATAACCAGTTGAGTCATCAAATCCTGTGCTGCTAAGTTTTCCTGCACTCTGGTT